>KZ809182.1:92923-115843 GCA_000696205.2 Oncopeltus fasciatus | reverse complement strand
GGGCCAATATTTAAAACCATATCTTTTCTTTTATTTGTTCTTGTAGCTAAGTTCTTGACAATCAGGATTATAAAACTAAACCAATTCTTCTTTAAAGTTTAGGTTAACAGGTTAGCTGCTTAAAAAAATATAATTTTTTTAAAAAGATTTTTTCATAATTATTAAGATACTATTAGCATTATGAAAAAAAATTTGTGGAACTAAATTGGTGTAAAATGTAATTTTTACTATTTCAATTCTGTATCATTAAAAACTCATCTTAAAAAAGGTATTTAAGAAGAAGTAATTTCGAGTTTTGGGGGGACCTCTGTTTTTAAAATATAGAAACCTAGAAAAAAAAATGCAATATTTAGGCTTTTCATTGTAAGCCCTTTAGAATTATTCAATTTTGTTTGAAATCATCTAGTAGAAAAAAAAAGGGGGTTTTGGGGAGACTAAAATTTATAATTGTAATATCTTTGTTGTTATTTGAGTTACAAAAAAATATTAAATTAAAATATTATGTAGATAAATAATTAAATATATGAAGAATTGGAGGAGCATAAATCAAATGTATAAAAATATGGAAAGTGTGAGTTAAATAATTTACTAAAATAGGATGAATTAATAGCTAATTACTGAGACAAGCTGTCTATGGGCAATGGCATTTCCATATTCTTATTCTGGCCTCATTCAGGGAAGAGAATATGTGCCTTTACTATCTAATTATCTCAAGTAGTCATTACTGTTTATAAGGAAGTAGCGAATTTGTTCATGGTCGGCTTTAACTGTGGCTCTTTGAGCTAGTACAAAAGTTGGACAAACTGCAGACTCTTAATGTCAAAGATGTTCAAAAGGAGAGTTTTTTTGACCATAGATATTATTCTTAGATGATTTTAGTTAGGGTTCGGTCAAGGTAGATCCAAAAAAACACAAATTTAAAAAATTTATTTTTTAATAAAGGATTATCTGCTGACGTTTCGGCTTACTTTGTAAGCCATCTTCAGGGCTGTAGAAATACAATGTCATGAGAATACAATAATAATTGACAATAATATAATAGAGAATTACGATAATATAATGTGATATCAAGAGTATGAATGTAGAAAGCTATGTAAGAGAATTTAAAAAGATTTTGCAAAACAATTTGAAAAAAAAAAAACAATTTGAAAAACATGCAAACAACAACTTATTGAAAAATAATTGAATAACATTACAACAGTAATTTGCCGCACCTACCTATCATGAAGAAGAGAGAGGACAGAATGTCCCTAAGTTCACATTTCCATGACTAAAATGGAAGTATAAATTTTCCTTATACACAATGTGAGAGGTAGAAAGGTGGTTCTCTTACATAGCTTTCTACATCATACTCTTCATATCACATTATATTATTCTAATTCTCTATTATATTATTGTCAATTATTATTGTATTCTCATGACATGGTATTTCTACAGCCCTGAAGATGGCTTACAATGTAAGCCGAAACGTTGGCAGATAATCTTTTAAAAAAAAACACTTTTTTATATTGTAATTTTTTGGATCTATCTTGACCGAACTCCTACAAAAAACATCTAATAATAATGCATTATATGCATTTTGAAGGAATAGTAAGTATTAATAATAATTAAAATCATCAAATACTCACAAAGTAAGCTAAAAAGCATTTAATTTTNAAACCATTATTCTTCCTTCAAAACAAACCTGTCAAACATGTCTCCTAGTTCCTTAAGCTAATTATCCGCAATAATTTCCTACTTTTTTTTCCTTGTATTGCCCCCTTTGATGCAGTCCACTCTCCCTTTGTACTTAACTGGCTCATAGCCCCCACCCTTCCGCCACCCATGTTGTCCATCTCAAAAATTTCTCACAAGTTCGAAACCCTACCTCTCAGTCATGACTATGGGATCCTAGTGAAACGTCGTCCCCTCCTGCCTTCATGAGAGGTAGGTGTATTTTGAATTTTTCTACATAGTTCTACATACTTTTGATATCACATTATATTTAGATATAGCAATTCTATCTAAAAATAATGTAAATCATTTAATTTTTTATGTTTTTTGTTTTCTTATGGCATTGTATTTCAACAGCCCTGAAGATGGCTTACAATGTAAGCCGAAACGTCAGCAGATAATTTTTTTATTAAAAACTTCATTATAACATAATAAAGAAGTTTTTATGCAGAATGAGAAATTTTCATTTTTAATACCATATAAATATTTGTTTCTAAAATAAACAGTAACTAATGTTTCATTTAAGTTTGTTAAAACTTCCTCAAGTCATTTGTGCTTTCTATTTACTGAGATGTATTTAGTATTGCCCATAATGAACTAGGAATATATTTTTTGAAATATCCAGTTACATCTTATCTCTCAAGATAAGATGTAACTGGATGTTTGAATCATAATAAAACTGGAGGGTGAAATCATAATAAAAATAGTTTTAATTTGTATTTCCAATAAAATAGTTGGAATTTAATCGTTATACTTGTTACTCTTAAAATATTTCTGATTTTAGTTAGTTCATTGTGCAGTATATTTTGGTTTGCTGAATTATCTACTTGGTATTGCTTCAACTTTTTGCTAAAAATAATTTTAAGAGAATATTTGGTGATAGCTTTCTATATTACAACATGCTGTTTTTGTCACATATTAAGCATCAGGTGATAGTAAAGAATGTTTATTGTAAATAATCTTAAAGGTTATTTTCACTACCAATGAATATAGAACTATCATACCTTCTATTATCATTTCTGCTGAAACCAATGAAGACGGATAATTGAAGGTATGATAATGTTTATTGCAGGCCATGTGCCTGCTCTTGCCTTATTGGACCATTAGTACTGACGAACACATATTTTCCATTTAGATGATTTAATCAAGAAATTTTTGACTTATTGGATGAAATAGTTTTTAAATTATTTATTCCCTCTTTTCTGAATGGACCTTAGGTTTTACTCGTCGCATCATAAATGTTAATTTATTCTTTTAGGCTGTGAGCTTCATGGCTATTGTAGTGATATTACTCGAACTTGGCCTGCCAGTGGGCGTTTTACAGAAACTCAAAGAGTTTTGTATGAAATTGTTTTGAAAACACAGTTGGATTTAATTGCTCAAATCACTCCAGGAGAAATAACTTTAAATCAATTGTTTGAAAGTATGTGTATTATGCTTGGCAAAAATTTAAAAGAAGCTCATGTTCTTACAAAGAAAGCAGAAGATTTGAAGCTCGATGTGGTATGTTCAAGTTTTTATTCAATTTACTTTGTAATCATTATTGTTATTTATGAGGTTCACAAATCTGTGGTGAGTTTAGATCTCTTTCATATGTGTTATTCAATTATTATGAGTCTATAAATTCAATTTTCTTTCAATTCCACTGATATTGTCATACTGTCAGTACTTTTGTTTCTTTTTCATTTAAACTGATTCCTTTTTATCCCACCTATCTTAACTTGCAAACATTTTTCAGGCAAAAAAAAAAACTTGCCAAACTTAATAAAAAGTTTTAGGGCTCAAACGACCTTCAACTCTTGGCAGAACAGTGACTATTTTTAATTTAAAAAATAATGTTCTAAATGAATAAGTGAAAAGATGCTTCTTAATTAATAAAAAGTATGCTTTAAACATTCTAGATTCTTCTCATTGTCTTATATTTTACAGTGTTGATTATGTAACCTGAAGCCCTGTTAAAATAAAAGACATGTGTTTATGTCTCACTTAATAATGACCATAGAGATTATAACAAATTTTTCTGGCAAAAAAACCAAGGGTCTACTAACAGATTATAAAGAAATTATGAAGAATGAGAGAGTGCAGATGGTTTTAGAAGAGAAAAAGGTGATGCAATCCTGGCATAGGTGATATTTGTGGATGTCTGGAGGCAATCAGATGGAAAGAGATCACCCAACTGTGAAATCCAGGTCTGTGGACCAAGGAAATGACCCAATTGAGGAGGAGGGAGTTAATAAGGCTATTGAAAAGATTAAATCATGAAAAGCAGCAAGCCTAGATAACATATTTGCAGAATTTCTCAAATGTGGTGGACCAGAATCATTTAGAGTTCTGCAGAATGTATTCCATGGAGATTGAATCAAATAAAGAATTCTTCTAGACTCACAAGAAGGATAACCGAAGCAGATATTTCAACTACTGTTCTGTTTGTTTTCTGTGCTCCTTGAAGTATATACCTCTATTTAGAAAGCCAGTCAAGTCTGCTTCTGGAGCCTGACTTAATATAGGAACTAAATGTTCTTAGTCCCAACAGACAAACCCAAGATCGGGTCTTCATCTTGAGAAATATAATAGAGAAGTCCCATGACCATGACCCCATGGTCATTCTTGGACTTGAAGGGAGTCAATTCAGTGCTTCAAGAAATAATTTTGGAATCCTTGATGGCAAAAAAATATTCCTCCAAAGCTTAGTAGTTATATGAGAAGTAAAACAATAAATCAATATATAAGGAGACAAAAGGGATAGTGCATCTATATGCCTTGGCAATTTTCTTCAGATGTTAAATATCTTATGTTTATGTCCCTTATTAATAGAACTAATGTTTTGTGTTATTTCATATATCCAAGTATGAAATTTCAACCTTAAATTTTAGACGGGGAACATTCAATCATTTCACCTCTCTCCTGCTCTGAGCAAAATTGAACAACTTCTCTACTCACCAGTCCACATTTCCATTAAAGACCTATATTTTCTAAATAATAGTTATTTACCTATATATATATATATGTTGTTGCTGCTGGNNNNAAAAAAAAAAAAAAAATCCTTTATTGAAATTGAAAAACATTTAGTAAAATAAAATAGGAAAGTTATTAAAACTTGCATGGTCAAAGATTCTATTACCTCTAGAAATTTGGTAGGATCTATTGGACATAAATATGAATTCCTCTGATGGAAATGAGATATATGGAGAACATGAAATTTAGTTATAAACATGGAAATAGTGTTTTATATAAATAATATGTATAGTAAGCTGCAATACAGATGTAATGATAACCTTTGAAAAATAGGCTTTATTATTCACAATTGAAGTAAGACAAAATTAGTGATAGCATTACAGTAACTAGAAACGATGAAAACATATGATAATAATATTATAAAACTGGATTTGGCCAAACCAAAAGCTAGACGGCGAAATTGGTACTAAAGGCTACACGCCTCAAACGCTGTGAAAGGCCGATCTTTTTCTCTTAGAGGTACTTGATGGTAAGCGTTTTTAAAATCGATCGTACTAAACACAGAATTTTTTGAAACCTTAGAAACAACATCCTCAAGACTAGGAAGGGGATATGCGTCAAGGTGAGTGTATCGATAAATAGTTTGAGAATAATCGATGAACATTCGCTTTTTATGGTTCTCGTTTTTTTACTACGAATGCTTGTGCTCTCCAGGGAGACCTACTTTATTCAATGATCTTATCCGCAAGCAATTTTTCAATCTCTTTCTTCTTAAAATCAGAGTCTTCTAATGAGTGCTTCCGAGATTTGGTAATTATGGGTTTGACATTTTTAGTTAGAAATTCAAAAAGAGGAGGAGGTTCTATCTTTGCTGGAGCCAGGTAACTGATAGTTAATGGACGTCTAGTTCCCCCAAAGGAAACTTTGAGTTCAGAATGTTGTTTTAATAGATCATGTCCGACAATATCGTTTGCGCACAGATCGGGGAGTACACTGAATTTTGTTGTGGCGTAATGGTGACCTAATAGCTCCAAATGAGCTACACAGTCATTTGAAATAGACTTGCTGAGAGATGTTGAAGCCATGGATACACTACCAGAGGTAGGATACATTTTCAGCTTGCAGTTTTCGGCAAAGCATTGCGAGATGAACGTCTCGGAGCTCCCCGTATCTATTAGCACAAACGTAGGAGTGTTATTTACCTGAACTTGCACTGTAGCTTTGTCGAGAACGCTAGAGGCTGCAATTAGTGCGGCTGATGAGTGAGTGTTTTTAGCTGATTTGCAAACAGTTTGCCAGTGATCTGTTTTCTGGCTTTTTCACAAGTATCATTAAGCGCGGGGCCCTGCTGACGAGACATATGCCACTGCCGACCACAAAAATAGCATTTTTGATTCTTGAAAGTCGAGTTACTTGGCTTGGCAGCAGCAAAATTTGCTATATCTTCCGATGAATTATCAATATCCTGAGGAAGAGATGAAGTGGCATTAAGTTGAAGCTCAGAAGAATATGAAGCCGATCGGTTCTTGGCAGATTCCAAGGCACGAGCTTTTTCAATAGCTTCATCGAGAGTTAACTTATTGAACTCCAATAGTCTCAGCCTTATTTGATGAGAACTGAGGACACGAATGAACGAATCTTGAACGTACGTTTTACGACGAGTTTCCGCATCAACCTTCGCAAACTCACAGTTTTTACTTAATTGTTCCAAAGCTTGGTGATATTGGTCAATGGATTCATCGGGAGTCTGCTTACGGGATACCAGTTTATGTCTAGCAAATATTTCGTTTATCGGCTTCACGTAAGTAACTTTTAGAGCGTCAGTAGCTGTAGAGTACGTGTCTTTGTCCGGCAATCAATAGGTAGACAGAATGGGATACGTGGTTAGTAAGCAACCTTGATCGTCGATCGTCTAGAAAGACGCGATGAAGTTTTCGAACGTCTTCAGCCAGTAATTCCATTCCTGCGTAGCTGCAGGGGAGTGCGGATCGCCGTCGAACTTTTCAGGTTTCAGAAATGTATCCATTGTGAATAATAAATTGTAATGATAACCTTTGAAAAATAGGCTTTATTATTCACAATTGAAGTAAGACAAAATTGGTGAGAGCATTACAGTAACTAGAAACGATGAAAACATATGATAATAATATTATAAAACTGGATGAATCATCACAACAGAAAAGGAGGATATGTACTATATTGCCTGTAAAATTCATGAATGTGTGAAGTGTTTAAAATTCTGATATATTTGGTAAAACTGAATTATAAGGACTTAAAGTTTTCAGTATGCTCACATATATGGACACGGATGAAAGGAGTTGTTATTGGCACAATATTATATATCTCGTCCAGACAGATATTAATTTTGTTGAAGGTAAATAAGGGACGTGAATGGAAGAGAAATAGACCTATAATTAGGTCGGATGTGTCAACTATAGGATGCTCAAAACTTACTAACAAATTAAGATTATTGTAAAAATTTTCTGATACAGTAGTTGCGATCATATACTTACCAGAAGTCTCTGCTAAAAGATTTTGCACCCAATCATTTTACCTTTTGGTTAATGTAGCTATTGTAAGCAATTACTGAAATTTTTAATCAACTTCCTTGGCTGTCTGTGATTTTGTGTGGCACTTCTCAGTATTTCAATTAATGTCGAGTGTAGTTTGTTTAGAAGTTCTAGGGAGTTAGGACGATTCGGTTTGGTATAGTCTGGTTCAGTGCCTTGAGTACCTAGGAGGTTTTCAATTAAAGTATTTTTAAATTTTTGACCATTAACAATTTTTATTCTCTCTGTTGTAGGATATATATATCTGAGTAATTAATTAAAACTTTAACTATTTGGCAAACGTTTAAGTGAGTAATTGCTTTTGCAGGTGATTGTTTTGGAAATGTGTCGATTAAAATAATATAATTTGATATTTTACATATATTATGTATTTTTGATCATATTGCAGTGTGTCCATCTTAAGTTCTTGAACTAGGTAATGAGGTGTTGGTGTCAAAGTATTTGAGTTAGAAAGGTTTTCTGTCATATTTACTTTGTCTACAAGTGACACAGTGGTCAACATTTGTTGTTATGCCTTTCATTCTGGGGAAGTAGTATAATTGTTTGAGATTATTGTATGTCTCATAAGCTCCCGTTATTTTCTATTCTTGTATATTTTTCTTATGTGATAATAGTCAATTAGTTTTTATTGGTCCTTGTATGAAATAAATGCAATGCATTCAATTTTATATTGTCTTATTTTGACAAAGTGGTAATTATTTTAACTAAGAGAATGTTTGTCACCATAGAACCTGGTTAATGCTTCCTTTTTTTCATTCCATTCTATTTTTTTTATTATATATAAATTTAAGAATTATTTCCTTTTAATATTTGATAAAACTAATCCTATACTTGAATTTTTATCAACCATCTAACTTTCATAAATATTATGTGTGTGTCTGTGTGTGCGTGCATTCATGCATAGCATAAACTACGTGAATATCCCACGTTTTATTAAAGATAGACATTCAGATTATCATAATGATGACTGACTTATTTGGTTTCATAAGCTAGAAAGAGCAAGAAGTTGAATAAGCAAGAAAAGGCTGACTTTGGAATGTTCAGAAGGGAATGGGGATACATTCCTAAAACCTTCCTCAATATGAGCTTTTTTGTAAAGATGTAGAACTTAAATATTAGAAAATTAAAGTTAACACCTACTAATATCTTTTTTGTAACACTACTTATAAAAAAGGTCGTATGTTTATAAATTAGTTATTTTTTTAATCACCCCCTCCCCCCCATCACCTCTTTGTCCAATTTCAGTTAAAAATGAATTTATTGAACTTTTGCAGGAATAGAAGTAGTATTAGATTTCTTTAAAACAAGAGTGCTTTCTAACCATTGAAATGTTCTTATGTATTTTCCTTCTCATGGAAATTTTATGGAATTTAAATGTTGGAAAATTAAATTTCAAACAAATCATATTCTATACACTTTTTGTAATGCTGCACACACACACTAATACACACACATATATATTTTATATTCATTTTGAAAATCGCATTGTTACCTCCTTATAAATTAATAGTAGGACTGCCTATAATTCAATAAATGTTTTGTCTTCAAATCCTTCAGGCTCTTGTTAGAAACAAGATATTTATAAATCTTTGAATAAGTTATTATACAAATGTACTTAGACCAAAACATGTGTTATTTTCAAATTGTGAAGTTTCTAGAAAAAATAACAATGTTAAAATTGAAATTAAAAATAACAATTAAAATCTCTTAAATTAATTTTTATTATCTACCCTTGTTTATTTTGTTATTAATTAATAATTAATTATTATTTGTTATTAATTATTTTTTATTTGTTTAGTTACAAGTCCCAAAAATAATCTATTATTTCAACAATGCTTTCCTATTTGCATTTTTAACAGAAAGTGACCCTTTTCCACTTTTAAGTTAGTTTAAATTTTATAACTGTTTGTAAACTAAGTGTTCTCTTCCCCTGATTTAAGTTCAAAGTGTCTAGCAACACTCAACATCGCTAATTCATGCAGATAAACACTTATCCAATTTTTGTAATTGTTCAATAGAATAGACTCAATATTCGCAAAAAAAAAAAGTGAAATAGTCTTCTGTTGAAAACGGAATATTTTTTGGACTTAATAACACATAAAGAAGTGCTTTAGTTGACTCCAATGCAGCTTAAACTCCGTAGTCCGCTAAAATTGCAATCACGAGGAGGGTGAAATTACCAGCTAATATGGCGTTGCAAAAAAAGGTTGCAAAAGTTGCATTGGGAGACCAAGGGTAGCTCAGGAGATCCATTTGGGTCTCACAATCCTGATGCTGCAGGTTCAAATACCTCACAGGGCGAAGGTTAATTTGTAAATGAAAGCTTGTTCTGAACCATGGATGTTTAGATTGGGGTGACAACCTGTAGATAGCCCCTCCCTCCATGATCCTAGTGGTTGAAATTGAGGCTGACATACTAAATTGTTACATAACGTGTTATAAACCTCAATAAGTTGAGTTTCAGTGCCAATAAAGTTACGTTCTCGATGGGATAGCATCATATTAGGCAGGCCTCTTCGGGAAATGAGACATTCAAAAGCGGCTATTTAAAAGCTTGGAAGCGAATTCCAAATGCTCTGCTTTTGTAGAGGCAGACAAAAGACACAGTTAGGCCTTTGAAATAAGAGGTTTGTGCAAACACGGAACTCGCACATTAATGCAGCACATTGGTGAATAGTCGATCACGATACCTGTCTCAAAGACAAAACCCATGATCTCTTTAATGAAAGCTTGATAAGTAAGGGGCTAGAGTGCATGGAAGAAATGTGATAATATGAAGAAACCTACTCAGAGGGATGTGACCTTTTATGCAGGAGGATGGGATGCTGAGTTGAAAATAGGAATTCAGAGTTCTACCCACCCTGAGGATGCCAGATTCATCAAGAAAAGGGGACAAGTGTCTCAAGAAGTGGATGGGTTTATCCGACTGAATAAGACGGATTTGTTCGGCAAAATGTGAGAGTAATGTTAATGCCAGTGTAGAGAAAATAGATGTTACTAGTTAGGATGTATTGACTACATTTTCTGATAACAGTGGCATCCAAAACATCTATTCAACTATTATTAAATTAAGAATCCAGGTTTTCAATGCTTATTCTAATTAAGGTTTTATAGCAACTTTTCATTATTATTGGTAGGCTACTAAGAGAGGTAATATAGAGTACAGTATCACTCCAGAGGATTAGAAGGGCCTAATGCTTTTGGATCCTGCATTTGCAATAATCTTTTTATTGAGAGCTTGATTTAAAGCGAAAGAATCAAGAATAGCTTTTTGCCCTCATTGATTTACCATCCTTATCAGCTAGAAACAAATAAACTTCTTAAAATCTGTAAAATATAAGTTGGATTATTCATCAGAGAATGTTAACATATTTTTTTTTATATTCAGGATCTCAAATGAGTGAATGGGTTATTGGCAAAGACGGATATTGTTTGTATAAGGATAGCAATCCTTATATCTTTGTACAGCAATATAAGGATGTATTGTAATAGATGACTCCTAGAAGTACTGCTCATTAATTAAACAATTTTATATGTATGAACTCAATTTAACTTACATAAAATGTATTGTAAACTGTATATTTGGTACATTTTTACTTTCTGTTCTTTTAAATGCACGATTTTTATGATTCTTGAGGATATCCTGTAGTTTAAAAAGTTGACGTGATAGACAAAATCTGAGGTTATTCTCAGATTCAGATGCCAAGAATTAGTGAAAAAACAGTGTCAGATCCAACTGTACAAAAAATGTGTTCCCCAGGGTATATTAATTAATAAAGATTAGGGTCATTAAAAAACAATAAAAATACACATTATCTTCAAATTTAATAATTATGTTGTTTGATGTGAAATTGAACTTCATTGATGATTTTATGATTATTTCTCCATTTAAATATTGTAAATTAATTGTATTTATTTTGTTTTCACTAGGTCTTTACATTAATTTTGGCTGCACCATTACTAAAGCAGAATTCCACGGAGTAGGAATAAGAATTGAGGATGATATTTTGATAACAGGTTCAGGAGCAGAGGTCATTTCTAATGCAGTTAAACATCCAGATGAGATAGAACTTTTATGCCAAACTTCAGAAGCTGTGAAATAGTTATGAGTACTTAGTTACCCTCAGGAAGCCAATATGTTTTCTATTGACTTAAGATATTTTGTACATAATATTGTAAATATTTATATAATTTATTAACAAATGTTTTCTTTGTTTAATTTTTTACTAAAACCTCTTTTTAATGTGATTAAACCATTGTTTTATAAGATAATAATTATTTTAATTCACAGTTTTACAACTGAAATTATGGTCCTCATCTATATGATTAAATTCAGTTAATTGAGAATATCAAACTGAGTATGAAAATAAGATATATGATACAATACTACTAAAATCTGAAGGGGGCACCAGTAGCCTAGTCAAATATATGGGACTCTATACCAAACGGTTCTGGGTTTGAATCCTGGTGCAAGAATTTTTTTTTTCTGTTTACCAGAAGCAAATGAAAAAGTCTGTCATAATTAATTAACTAAGAAAACGTTACTTACCTGTATAATAAAAGGTGTAAGAAAAAAAAAGTAAATGACTGGTTTTATCTTACAGGCAGAAAAACTTACTCTCCCTCTGGGACAACTGAAAGAAAGTGGGAAAGTGCATTATCTTACCAAATACATTTTTAAGTAATTTTCTTACTATGTACATTTCCTAGAAATATAGTCTCTAAATTAATTTGCAAATATACTTTATAATGTTTTTCTGCAAACTAACAAAAATGGAGATGTATGTAAAGTTTTTTCCGGGTTGGACCGTGTAAAGTTTTTGATGGTTGCCGAGCTTTCGCACATCTTGTGATGGCTTCTTCAGGGCTNAAAAAAAAAAAAAAAATCCTTTATTGAAATTGAAAAACATTTAGTAAAATAAAATAGGAAAGTTATTAAAACTTGCATGGTCAAAGATTCTATTACCTCTAGAAATTTGGTAGGATCTATTGGACATAAATATGAATTCCTCTGATGGAAATGAGATATATGGAGAACATGAAATTTAGTTATAAACATGGAAATAGTGTTTTATATAAATAATATGTATAGTAAGCTGCAATACAGATGTAATGATAACCTTTGAAAAATAGGCTTTATTATTCACAATTGAAGTAAGACAAAATTAGTGATAGCATTACAGTAACTAGAAACGATGAAAACATATGATAATAATATTATAAAACTGGATTTGGCCAAACCAAAAGCTAGACGGCGAAATTGGTACTAAAGGCTACACGCCTCAAACGCTGTGAAAGGCCGATCTTTTTCTCTTAGAGGTACTTGATGGTAAGCGTTTTTAAAATCGATCGTACTAAACACAGAATTTTTTGAAACCTTAGAAACAACATCCTCAAGACTAGGAAGGGGATATGCGTCAAGGTGAGTGTATCGATAAATAGTTTGAGAATAATCGATGAACATTCGCTTTTTATGGTTCTCGTTTTTTTACTACGAATGCTTGTGCTCTCCAGGGAGACCTACTTTATTCAATGATCTTATCCGCAAGCAATTTTTCAATCTCTTTCTTCTTAAAATCAGAGTCTTCTAATGAGTGCTTCCGAGATTTGGTAATTATGGGTTTGACATTTTTAGTTAGAAATTCGAAAAGAGGAGGAGGTTCTATCTTTGCTGGAGCCAGGTAACTGATAGTTAATGGACGTCTAGTTCCCCCAAAGGAAACTTTGAGTTCAGAATGTTGTTTTAATAGATCATGTCCGACAATATCGTTTGCGCACAGATCGGGAAGTACACTGAATTTTGTTGTGGCGTAATGGTGACCTAATAGCTCCAAATGAGCTACACAGTCATTTGAAATAGACTTGCTGAGAGATGTTGAAGCCATGGATACACTACCAGAGGTAGGATACATTTTCAGCTTACAGTTTTCGGCAAAGCATTGCGAGATGAACGTCTCGGAGCTCCCCGTATCTATTAGCACAAACGTAGGAGTGTTATTTACCTGAACTTGCACTGTAGCTTTGTCGAGAACGCTAGAGGCTGCAATTAGTGCGGCTGATGAGTGAGTGTTTTTAGCTGATTTGCAAACAGTTTGCCAGTGATCTGTTTTCTGGCTTTTTCACAAGTATCATTAAGCGCGGGGCCCTGCTGACGAGACATATGCCACTGCCGACCACAAAAATAGCATTTTTGATTCTTGAAAGTCGAGTTACTTGGCTTGGCAGCAGCAAAATTTGCTATATCTTCCGATGAATTATCAATATCCTGAGGAAGAGATGAAGTGGCATTAAGTTGAAGCTCAGAAGAATATGAAGCCGATCGGTTCTTGGCAGATTCCAAGGCACGAGCTTTTTCAATAGCTTCATCGAGAGTTAACTTATTGAACTCCAATAGTCTCAGCCTTATTTGATGAGAACTGAGGACACGAATGAACGAATCTTGAACGTACGTTTTACGACGAGTTTCCGCATCAACCTTCGCAAACTCACAGTTTTTACTTAATTGTTCCAAAGCTTGGTGATATTGGTCAATGGATTCATCGGGAGTCTGCTTACGGGATACCAGTTTATGCCTAGCAAATATTTCGTTTATCGGCTTCACGTAAGTAACTTTTAGAGCGTCAATAGCTGTAGAGTAAGTGTCTTTGTCGGCAATCAATAGGTAGACAGAATGGGATACGTGGTTAGTAAGCAACCTTGATCGTCGATCGTCTCGAAAGACGCGATGAAGTTTTCGAACGTCTTCAGCCAGTAATTCCATTCCTGCGTAGCTGTAGGGGAGTGCGGATCGCCGTCGAACTTTTCCGGTTTCAGAAATTTATCCATTGTGAATAATAAATTGTAATGATAACCTTTGAAAAATAGGCTTTATTATTCACAATTGAAGTAAGACAAAATTGGTGAGAGCATTACAGTAACTAGAAACGATGAAAACATATGATAATAATATTATAAAACTGGATGAATCATCACAACAGAAAAGGAGGATATGTACTATATTGCCTGTAAAATTCATGAATGTGTGAAGTGTTTAAAATTCTGATATATTTGGTAAAACTGAATTATAAGGACTTAAAGATTTCAGTATGCTCACATATATGGACACGGATGAAAGGAGTTGTTATTGGCACAATATTATATATCTCGTCCAGACAGATATTAATTTTGTTGAAGGTAAATAAGGGACGTGAATGGAAGAGAAATAGACCTATAATTAGGTCGGATGTGTCAACTATAGGATGCTCAAAACTTACTAACAAATTAAGATTATTGTAAAAATTTTCTGATACAGTAGTTGCGATCATATACTTACCAGAAGTCTCTGCTAAAAGATTTTGCACCCAATCATTTTACCTTTTGGTTAATGTAGCTATTGTAAGCAATTACTGAAATTTTTAATCAACTTCCTTGGCTGTCTGTGATTTTGTGTGGCACTTCTCAGTATTTCAATTAATGTCGAGTGTAGTTTGTTTAGAAGTTCTAGGGAGTTAGGACGATTCGGTTTGGTATAGTCTGGTTCAGTGCCTTGAGTACCTAGGAGGTTTTCAATTAAAGTATTTTTAAATTTTTGACCATTAACAATTTTTATTCTCTCTGTTGTAGGATATATATATCTGAGTAATTAATTAAAACTTTAACTATTTGGCAAACGTTTAAGTGAGTAATTGCTTTTGCAGGTGATTGTTTTGGAAATGTGTCGATTAAAATAATATAATTTGATATTTTACATATATTATGTATTTTTGATCATATTGCAGTGTGTCCATCTTAAGTTCTTGAACTAGGTAATGAGGTGTTGGTGTCAAAGTATTTGAGTTAGAAAGGTTTTCTGTCATATTTACTTTGTCTACAAGTGACACAGTGGTCAACATTTGTTGTTATGCCTTTCATTCTGGGGAAGTAGTATAATTGTTTGAGATTATTGTATGTCTCATAAGCTCCCGTTATTTTCTATTCTTGTATATTTTTCTTATGTGATAATAGTCAATTAGTTTTTATTGGTCCTTGTATGAAATAAATGCAATGCATTCAATTTTATATTGTCTTATTTTGACAAAGTGGTAATTATTTTAACTAAGACGCCTTCAAAATTATCTCATTTACTGTTTCAATTTAACACTCTCAGTAGACTTTATACATGATATTGGGTTTTAAACTCTCAAAAAGTGTATTCTGTAAGTCATGCTTACATGGGTAGGCTGTCTATATAGTGTTTTTTTTTGTTGTCAAGTGTCGGTGTGGGTGACTAAAGTAATTAGTAATTATGTGCTCTATAAAATTTGATTCTTTTAAACATCAGGTCTGTCATAACCAACTATCAAAATGCATCTTTTTGTGTTTTCTTGAGACAGAGAGTTTGTTTGGCTAAGTTTGAATCTCATTCATATGGTGAAAGATGTATGCTTTTATTGAGTTGTGACTGTTCTTGTGCTGGCAACATTTCCTGTAATTCAGAAATCAATAAGTAAATGTGGGAGTATTATCTACATAGTTATTTTTTTTTAGTTATTTAAATAGTTATTTTTTTCTTTCAGTCAAAATGTTCTATGTCAAATTTAAAGTTGGCCTGGTAGAAAATTCATTTCATTATTCTGTTATTTGTATTTTCATAGCAAATATCTAGTTAAGTGGCTTGTGGTCCATTTTTAGGGTAAATTTCTTACCATAAAAGTATGGTTAGGTGTTGACCAAACCACTTTTAATAACTCTTGTTCAACTTTTTCTTCTGTTGCTCCTTGAGGCAAAAGCTATTGGGTGATATCTTCCATCTGAAAGTTGAGATAGAGCAGGTTCCCAGAACTACATTACTCACATCTCAAAACGTGTAATGTAAATGGTAAATTCCAATAGGGGAATTGAATGATTGGAGGATTATTAAGCAATTATTTTAGTGCATTTACTGCTTCAACAAATTTGTTTGTTATGGGAGGTATTTTATTTTGTAGTCGAAGCCTCAATGGCTTAGAAGTAGTGGCATAATTCTTAATAAATTTTCTGTAATTCAGAAATATTAAGAAATTTCTTATTGCCTAACCCATTTTTGGGAAGGGGAAAATCTCAGGGCTTGGCACATAACTGTCTGAAGAAACGATATGTCCAAGAAAAGGGATTTGTGTTTCTTAAAATTTTGTCTTATCTAGCTGGATGGTGAGATTATGTCTTGGCAATCTCTCAAAGACTTATGACTAATTGGTGAACTGTTTTTCCAAAGTTTCAGAAAAGACAATAATGTAATCTTTATAAACTAGCGCCAACTTGATATTTATTTATTTTATATTTATCAATCTCTGGAAGCTAGGAGAGTTACAAAGGCTGATAGGTAACCTAAGAAGTTCATAGTGCTCTGTACTGAAAGCTCTATTTTCAATTGAATCTCCCCATCATGACCCGATGAAAGTCCATCGAAAGTAGGTACTTGGCCCTTTTGAGTTTATTCGATAGGTCCACAACATTTGGTAGAAAATATTTTTCAGGGACAGTTTCTGGTAATCAACTACCAAGCAATTTTAGTATTTTCTTTTATATTATCCAAATTGGGAAACTATATGATGAATTACTTTCCCTTATTATCCCATTCTTTAGAAGTGTATTGACTTTGTCTTCAAATTGGTTGGGTATCTTTTATTTTTTGGGTAAATTGGCTGGTCAGTTTTTGGTATTTAAGTTAGGTGTTTAGCAGGTAAAGCATCATCTTATAATTTTATATTGCTTTTATACTTTCTAATAATTTTTAATAAAAAAAAGTTTTATTATCTAAATGGCTACATATCAAAAACTTTTCTATGTCCTCATCACTGATTTCTTAATATAATTTTATCATTTAATACATTTATTTTGTAAATATACTCACAGTTAATATCTTTCAGTGTTTCATAACCTACTCGTACCTTAGCGTACAGTCCCTATTTTTTTAATCATATGTGCGGTGTCTTTTGAAGAAATCTTGTTTTTGGGGATCCCATTGTTGATTATGTTAGTTTATTGGGGATTTACGGCGCTCAACTGCTGAGGTTATCAGCACCCTCCATATTTCATTAATAAAATAAAGTTTAAGTTGATCTATCGACACAGGCCCCATCCCGACGGAAAGAGAGACAGAGCCCACCCCGCGGCGACCCGCGGCCTATCATCTTAATAGAATGTAAGGTCCATCATAGCTTTAGGTGACAGCCCTGTGAAGGAGGATGTGCTCGGTGGGACCAAGCCGACCACATCCCCCAGGGCGCCTCATGAGCCCCAGCAAGACACCGCGGATAAAGCCCAACCCACCCCCGCCCATGCCACGACGGGCCTGCATCCTATTGCTCCGCTAAAAGGAAGTCCTTCATATAAATTGAGTCTGATTATTTGTGTTTAATTAATCTATTCGTTCAGTTGATTTGGTTTTTGAAAAGTTATTGAACATTACTATTTGTGTATTAGTTTCAGCTAATATATTCATGATTAGAGAATCAAGTGCCCCACGGACAAAGCAACCCCCAACGGCTCGCACCCCCGAAACCAGGCCGCTCCCCCAACTATTTGAGGCCCATTATGTGGGATTTACTGAACAGTCTGGGACGAGGATGTGCTCGGTGTGCCAATCCGACCGTAACCTCTAGGCAGCATTTGAGAAAGAGCGAACACGGCCCCGCAAGACGTGTCAAGCGGGCCCCACACCAGAATGGACTTCTCGAATCATGTCATTAGTTGATTTTGCATTCTTAATTTAAGCTAATGGTACACGGTTACAGGTGATCATATATTTGAAGAATTTGATTACGTCGTTTATGTTTTCTTCGTTATTACCGAGTGTTGTGGATATAGTGGATGTGAGATTGAATCTATTAAGATCAGTGTAATAGCGACATTCGGAAAATTTCATTTGACACTTAGTGCATGTTGGTGGTTCATCTTTACTAATTAGAAAACCGAGAGTAAGTCTGCTATGGCCTAGACGCATGATGGCTACCTCTTCTTTTCGATTTTCACGTTCAGACGTCTTCCATGGTTTGACTGTTTTCTTTAGTAGTTTGAGTTTACTTTGTGGGGATTCATCCCACAGTGACTGCAAGGCCTTCGATACTTTTTCCAACAGTGGAATTGCGATATCTCTGGGGGTGACGAAAATTCTTTCTGGTATTTGTAAACTCAGGGCACTCTTTGCGGCTTGATCAGCCAGTTCGTTTCCTTTTATACTGCTATGTCCTGGTACCCAAATAAGGTTCACAAATTTTCCAATAACATTCAACATAGCAATATATTCCTGGATGCGTATGACACTGGAGTGAGTTGAGTAAATATCTTCCAGGCCTTGTATTGCACTAAGTGAGTCGGTGGCCATAACGATATGGTTTTTATTTGTAGACATACAATTGTACAGACCCGCAGCAATAGCACATAACTCTGCAGTGTATATACTACATAGTTGGTGAAGCCTATATTTGTACGTTGTGTTAGCAGAGACAACAGAGTAACCGGTTGAGAATTCATTTTTGGATCCATCAGTATAAATTAGCGTATGGTCTGGAAGGGTTTTGACTGTTTTCGAATTCTGTCTGATAATGTTTGAATTCGGAAGGGTTTTTCTTAAAATTCGACAAAGTTGTTATAATCTGGGGTTTAATCTTTTTTCCAGAGTGTTACTTGTGTTTCTACAGATTCTGGTTTCATTCTTTGCAGTGTTTCGGTAACTTCATTATGTCGGAGAGATAGAGGTAACGTGGCTGATCTTTTCTCATGGAATTCGTTTCTATATTTAGGTTTGAAAATATAGTTGAAGGCAGGATTATTGGGATTCATAAATATTCTCGAGATGTAATTTACTGCAAGCATATGGCGTCTAAATAGTAGAGGAGGGATACCTGTTTCGGCACACAAACTCAGTACAGGGCTTGTACGAAATGCACCTGTAGAAATTCTAATGCCTGTATGGTGTACTGTGTCTAGACTGCATAGAGTTGTAGTTCTTGCTGATCCATAGATAAATGCTCCATAATCCAACTTAGAGCAGATCATCGCTTTGTAAACTTGAAGCATTGTACGGCGGTCTGCTCACCACCTTGTTCCACTCAGTACTTTAAGTAAATTTATTTTATGTAAGCACCTTTCCTTCAGTTCTTAGATGTGTGGGGTCCAAGTTAAACGTTTATCGCGAATTAATCCTAGAAATATACATGTTTGAACATAAGGGAGTAGTCTATTGTTGAGTTGTAGGTTGGGTAATTCAGTTGGATTTTTTTTACGTGAGAAATGGAGACATTTTGTTTTCTGTGTTGAGAATTTTATACCTATTAGATTTACAGTATGTGAGATTTTGTTTATGGCTTCTTTTAATTTTCTTATTGTGGTTTGTAAATCATGATCACGACAAAATATTGCTAGGTCATCCACGAATTGGAAAATTGTAACTCCACGCGGTAAACTTATATTGAAACACGACACAGCCACTAGGAAAAGAGTGGTGCTGAGAATGCACCCTTGTGGCACTCCATTTTGCTGTTCATACCTTTTTGAGGTGTGTTTCCCAATACGGACTCTGAATTTCCGATCAAGTAGGAATTGTTTTACAAAAATTGGAAGGGATCCTCTAAACCCTAATTCATATAATTTAAGAAGTATTCCATGTCTCCAAATGCGATAATATGCTGATTCGGTGTCAAAGAATACCCCTACTGCATGTTGCTTTTTTAAAAATGTATATTGAAGTTCTCTTTCAATTTGCACTAACTGATCCATAGTTGATCTTCCCTTTCTGAAGCCACTTTGAATGTTGGGTATTGCTTGATTTTTTTCCAATACCCATACGAATCTTTTGTTGACCATTCGTTAAAAGACTTTACAAATGCAACTAGTTAGTGATATCGGCCGGTAGCTGCTTCCAAGCCGTTTGTCCTTTCCTTGTTTGTAGATGGGTATTAGTTCAGCAAGTCTCCATTCATTTGGGAATTGGCCAGTTTTCCATTTATGATTTAAAACCGTAGAAGCCAATTTTTAGGTTCAGGGGGCAAGTTCTGAATCATTTTATAATGTATTTTGTCTGGGCCGGGTGAGGAGCCTTTTAGAACTATTGTCATTTCTTCATTCGTGAATGGAGTATTATAGTCTTCTTCATTATTACTGTTAAAGTTAATTTGATTATTTTCGTGTGTCAGTTTGTATTGTTGGAATTCATCGTCGTAGTTCGCATTGAAAATGTTTCTGTAGTGTCTAGCAAATTCTTCCGTTATTTTTGTCTCGTCGTCCGAAAGTGTTCCGTTACAGTTAAGTGTGTATCCATAGTTGTTAGATTTTCCTTCAACTTTTTTAATAGCATTCCAGACAATTTTGGTCGATGTATCTTTATTTATGGATTCTAAAAACTGATGCCAAGAATTTTTTTTATTTTCATTAATGAGTCTACGGCATTTGGCCCGTTGCCTTTTATATTCTATTAGGTTTTCGGTTGTCATATTATTTTGGAATTTTTTAAGTGCTCTTCGTTTGTTTTAATTGCTTGTTTGCATTCATCGTTAAACCAGGGGACTCTTGGCGTTTGGGTTTTTCTGAGGATTGAGGGATAGTTAAAGTAGCTGCTTCGATTATTGCCCTGGTGATTTGTGTGTTTCCAATGTCAGCGTCTAGTGTCTCTGGGTTTACTGTTGGTGTAAGTAATGTATTTGTGTATGTAGACCAATCAGCTTTATTAATTAGCCATGTTTTGTTTCTTGTTGTCTGCTTATGATTTTTGTTTATAGTGATTTTAATAGGGAAGTGGTCACTCCCATGAAGGTTTTCAAGAGGGACCCAAGTTATTTTAGTGTAGAGTGAGGTAGAGGAGGCGGCAATGTCTATGGCTGAGTAAGTCCCGAAACTAGAACTCAAAAAAGCTGGTTCAGCTGTATTGATCAGCAAGAGATTACAGCTGTCAAGAAATTCTTTTAATAATTTTCCTTTTGTATTTGTCGAGGTTGACCCCCAAATTGTGTTATGAGCATTAGCATCGTAAAAAAGTAGTGGAGTTGGTATTTGTGCTATTAAATTTTGTAGGTCTGTTAAATTTATCTGTAAGTCTGGTGGGAGGTAGATATTGCAAATAGAGAAGCTGATTGAAGAGTGTATTTTAGTGACAACTACCTGAAGATTACTTTGGACAGTGATTATCTCGGAGTAAACAGATTTAGATATGGCTGTAAGTACTCCACTGCTCACTCGTTCTCTTATGGGTTCATCTGTCCTATAAATATCATAGTCTTTAAGAATAAATGTGTCGTTAGGTCGTAGGTGAGTCTCTTGTAAAATAATAGTAGAGGGGTTATATTCATAAATAATTAATTTAAGGTCATTAAAATGAGATCTAATACCATTACAATTCCACTGAATATTTAACATGTGGCAAACTGGTGGTAGATTCGGAAGGAGGAAATATGGTGAAATCATAACCAAAAAAGTGTCTCTAAGTATATGGAAACATATTGACAGACAAAAATGTATTCCTGTAAAAGGATGTGTATACATATTTATGAGTATAAGTGTACTCATAAAAGTGTATTTTGCAGTATACTTGTCATACATAAGTACAAACGGATATATGAATAGTGAAAAGTAGTGGGAAAGTAAACTAATTTTTCTCAGCCTTATTTCAGTAGTTATTTTTTTTTTTGTAATATATAGGATAAATATAATGAGTGGAATAAATAAGAAGACAATATACTATAGATATTATTTTTCTCTGCTATTTTCGTGATCAGGGGAACAACATTTTTATACACTTTTTTATTACATGTATTAGATGAGTGTCCAAATCGCAAACAAGAAAAACATCTAAGAGGGGAGGGGATAAACTTTCTAACAGGTAAATTTAAATAACCTGCTTTTATTTCAGTCGGCAGAGTAGGAGTGGAAAATGTGATTATATATGTGGGAGTTGGCTGGTTATCATTTATTCACATTATCTTTTTTTACGCCAATTACATTCTGAGATTTTAAATTTGCTAAAATTTCAACCGGCGTACTACACATTAGATCATAATGACTATTGTTTAACTTTTCGTGAGGTACAGCAATTACAGGTACTTGGTCAAAAAGGCTCTTAATTTTTAAAAGTTTTTGTGCCTGCCCATCAGTGTATACCTGTACCAAAAGGGAGCCATCTCTTAATTTTTTAATTGTTTCAACCTTACCTGCTATTCCCACAACAGCTTTTTCAATTAAAAAGGGAGAGATATTTGACAGATTACCTTCCCCTTCTTTTTGTATTGAGACAAACTTTATTGTTTGGTTTGGATAATTGAAACGTGGTTCTTCATGTAGAAAAATCGGTTTCAAATTAAATTAAATTGCCCTTCTGAGTAAAACCTTGTAATAATAATGTAAAAATAATATTTAAAAAAAAGTTTGAGCCATGATAGGATTTTAGTCCGCTTTTTGAACATCAGCCTGAAGAGACAACTTCTGCACTATGTGGGCCCTAATCCTACTATATCAGAAATTTCTCCCTTGAGGTCTTCTCCTACCTCCCAAGTGTGCAAATTAGTTTGCCAAAAACGGCAGAAAGCAAACTGAATGCAGTCAATTTCTGTATATTCATTCAGATTGTGCCCAACAGGGATCTTTAATAATAATTGAGAAGCCTTAGATATGTATCTAAATTTTAGTGGCTATTGTATATTTTTGGAATCAAGTAAGGAGTATTGGATATAAAATATTAATAAATAAATATTAA
>KZ809182.1:9858-40468 GCA_000696205.2 Oncopeltus fasciatus | reverse complement strand
GAAATTTGTTCTATCGTCAATTTAGATAATTTTTAGTGCAAGGGAACAGAATAAAAAATCTAACTGTTCCAGCCAGGACACGAACCTGGATCTCCTGCTATACGGGCCGGTGCGTTACAGATTACGCTACCAGGACAAGTCTGATAAGTTATTAAATTCCCCGCACTAGTTATTTTTATTCTGTTACCTTGCACTAAAAATTGTTAAAATCAATTTTTCAATGTATGCTGTGGGATTACATACCACTAGAAAAATAATATTTAAAATAATTATTAGGGAATATCTAAGGTTAGGTTTATTTAAGGGTATATCTAAACTTAGGTACATATAAGGTATATTTAAGGATGGGTATATCAAAGGTATATCTAAGGATGGGTAAATCTAAGGATGGGTATATCTAAGGATTTGTTAAGGAAAGAAATGTCGATGAGACTTTTTTCCAAAAATTTTCAATAGAATCAGGCAGCCATGAATGGAGAAAAAACTGTAACAATAAATGATAAGTAGTAGAATAAAAATCTAAGTGTCTCAGCCAGGATTAGAACCTGGATCTCCTGCTTTCCGGGCCGTCGTGCAAGCCAATTGCACCACCGAGACTAGACAGATAATTTATTAAATTCCCCGCACTCGTACCTGGAGTCTAAACCTCCAAGAAAGACAAATACATCGCCTTATGATCAATGGAGCTGACATTGTCAAGCTGTTTATCGACTCTCGTTATTTACTTTTTATTTTCATTNTTTGTATGATTTTTTTTTTCATATTCATTTTAATTTCATAACGTCATCTTGATTGTGCAGAATCACCCTAGTTCTTAATATGCCTTAAATCTACCTGTCCTTTTTATTCCTTTCTCTTTAAAGTGATGTACTTATGAAATGTTTATCATTTATGCTATAACTGCTATAATCTCTTTATGGTATATTTATTAGTTATTTTGTTTCAATTACCAATTTTTCAGTTTGTGTTGCTCAATGGTAATGTCTTAGGGCTTGGACCCAACCATTTTCCATAGCCCTTGGGAAACAATCTTTTATATAGGTTTGTATAATCTTTTAATAAGTATTTATAAAAAACAAAACAAAAAAAAAACCAAAAAAAAAAAACCCTTTAACTCATAATTCGTTAGAAAATTTAGCTTTCGTGTTAGGATCATATATGACTTTATGATAATTAATTTAATTAAGATTAGGTAAAATAGGTTTTCTTCAGCGTACTTATAACTTTTCTGTGAAAGAAAGGAAAATAAATGGTGAGCAAGGTAGAATAAATTGATTATATTTTTAGGGATTATGATCAGGTTATAGGGCGATCAACATCACGGTTATTACGCCCTGACTGTTGGGTTAGATTATATTTTTATATATTTATGTATGCATCGGTGGTTTTCCTTATCAGTGTAGATGTACATAATAAATAAAAGGACAGTGATGGGGGTGAGAGGGATAAAAAAAAAAAACCAACGTTGTCTACCCAGAGATGATTCTTCGAGTCCTCTGGAAGGTCTCTCCAGCGCCTCGCCACCGTTTGGACATTCCAGGACTGGTTGTCTGGGAGTGTGATTGAAGGATTTCTGGTGTTAGTGATGCATGTTTTGTGTGGATAATCACATATACTTCGATAAGAATCACGAACAAAAGTAAGCCAACAAGACAACAAACACTACTTGTGCATATGTAAGAGTACAGTTTAAGTCTGGAAATGTATTTAGAGTCTTAGGCGATCAGTCTAGACATTTTCGATTGTTCCGCAAATCTGTATTCCGTAAACTGCTGTAGTCCGATAAATTGCTTGTGAAAAAATTAATGTTAGAATTAAAAGTGATGTTGAAAACGGAAAATGGGCTTAGAAAGAGATCAAATAGAAATATCGTTAATACATTTATTAATCTTAGAGTTAAGAAAACAAATATAAAGCATATACGGTGCTAAATATAATTTCAATGAACGCCAAATAACATTTTTAGAAAAAAAAAAACAAAAAAAAAAAAGAAAAAAAAAACGCATATTAAGTCAGATACTTAAGAATTTATCTAAGAGGCTTGAACAGGCTTTCGTTATGGTATATAGCGACACTGCTAAACAGTGCCCATATCAGAGTGACTGGTCAAAAATCATTTGTGCCCGTTAAATGAAAATTCTTATAAAAGAAACCGATGACATGTGTAACCTTCCCTTACAGGCCAACAAAAAAAAAAAAAAAAAAATCTTTTTATGTAGGAGGCTGGCCACACACGCACTTGAACGTCCGGCTTCTGTTTCATGTTCTTCCACAGAGGTAATGATTTCAAAATAAATAAGACTTGACTTTGATTGAACTCTCCGTCTATTAACTCACATTTTCCTATTTATTTCCAAAACTATTTTCTATAGATAATATTTTTTTTTTCACCTCACAAAAATTCTCACATAATTAAGGATGTACTTTTTTTACAACCAGGTGGAAGAGAGACTATCTTTAACAGCCTGTATTTCTAAATTGAAACATCCAGTTCCTAACATTATTTATTTCATTTTGTATTGCTGATCAAACATTAGTGAACTAAACATACTATATAAAATATCAATCAGACGTAGTCTTCTTTTATACAATAAATGCAAGGGAATAGAATAACAAAATCTTACTAACTCAGCCGGGACTCGAACCCGGGTCTCCTGCTTTCCGGGCAAGAAAGCTGACCTCTTCTACCACCGAGTTGTAGCTTATTATCTAGCTAGCCGCGGTGGTGTAGAGGTCAGCATACTTGCCCGGAAAGCAGGAGACCCTGGTTCGAGTCCTGGCTGAGTTAGTAAGATTTTTTAAATTCTATTCTATCTTGCATTTCTTGTATAAAATTAACGTGGGATTATATACCACAACTAAAATCAGTATTTAAAAAANTAACAAAAGTGTATTTTTTTTAAAGATTATCTGCCAACGTTTCGGCTTACATTGTAAGCCATCTTCATGGCTGCCCATCATGAAGACGAGAGAGGACGTCCTGTCCTTAAGTTCACATTTCCATGACGTGGGAAACGTTGGCAGATAATCTTTAGAAAAATACACTTTTGTTAAATTTGTATTTTTTTGGATCTACCTTGACCGAACCCCAACTAAAAACATATAATAATAATATCTACGGTCAAAAAACTCACCATTTGAACATGTAGTCTTCTTTTCTTTTTCGATAGTGTTCCTTTCGGTTTGACGGAATCGGGTTACAGGAAAAGCCTTTGAAGTAGAATGCCTGAATGACAAGACCAAAATTTAAAATGTATCTTCTTTGTGGAATGTTACATGAGCCACTGAGTAATATCAACAATTGCGACCCTCATGACCAATAAGATTGTGATGCTTGAGTGATGTCTTCTTAAGAAAAGAGAGCAGAAAGATTGTCAACATTACAGAGTTATATCACTTCTTTCAATCAAAGTTTTCTCAAATGTCCTCTGCCAGATGCCTACCCATGCATGGTCAGAGATTGGCCGTTACTAGACTCGTTTTTTTTTTTTTTTTACGATAGATATATGCACAGAAATAATTATCTGTCAGTAGAGTTAACCTTAACCTGACAATAGGTTCAATTGTTTCCGAGCACAATCCAACAATCTAAGTGGCATACTTATCTGGGTTTTGATTGATGCGCGGTGTCTTATAAGTCTTTTAATTGTAAAAAAAAGTTAATTATAAATAGAAAAAAAAATTCAATTACGGCAGCTGGGATCATGCAGAAACCTCTTAGCAAGAGCCGAAGTTGACAGTAGGTCTCCACTCCCATGACAAAGTGATAGCTAGGGATAGATAGCTTCTACTAACTTACATTCAATTTATTATGTATCAAAGTTGGATAAACGATGTTCAAAACTTGCTATGATTTGTCAAAAACAATTTATACAGTTAAAAATTCAGCTGTATATTTCATTTAAATAATTTTTGTAGATTACTCTTTTTTACTTTTCTTCGGGAACTTCTTTCTTTTTTTTTTCCTTACCTGCTGCATCTACATGGATTTTTTCCCAGCTGATTTGTAAGTGTGCATATTTATTTATTTCTTTAAATAATGAAAATAGGTAACAGAAAGTATGCTGACTGAATAAGTGAAAATATTAGAGATTTATCACAAAAAAAAACAACAACAAGAATTGATTAATAAAATATTAAGCCTCTGATTAGTCACCACTCATTTATTCAGCTATTCTAACCTTTCACTCAAATTGTTTTTGCAGGTGTAACATTTAAATGTAATTTTGAGAAGTGGTATATGGAAATAACTTAGGATTATTCAATGACGGATCTCCAGAAATGTGCTATTTGTGGTTAACTTGAAGATAATGGATATTACATAAGTGTCTTACAACGATCATTAAGTTTTAAGAGCAACACTTCATGGCGATTGCATAATATCTACTTGGCATGTTGACCTTTAATTTCTCTTCGTATTAGTGAATAAGAATTGTGCGTTGTCGCGTTTTAGGTTAAGTTTTGAATTGTTAAAAACAGTGATGTTTTATTTAAATTTGTTATTAACAAATATACGTACAACATGAATAATTTTAAAAATCAGAATGTCAATCTAAAAATAAGTTATGGCGTTATTTTTGTAGACAAAGAAGCCATCTTGATGGGATGTCAAAATATCTTTCTTATTTTCTCAATTATAACCTATAAACATCTTAATTATTAAAATAAAGAAAAAAGAAAATATATAAAACAGACTCATATGAATATGAACTTTAATTTCCGAAAAATTGTGGAATTCCTAAAAAGATTGGATTAACAATATTCTTTTAATAATTATTATGTAAATGGAGAGTTTTTTGACCGTAAAGATGAATTAATTTTTTTTGTTGAGGTTCGGTCAAGGTAGATCCAAAAAAACACAATTTAAAAAAAGTGTGTATTTTTTGGATCTACCTTGACCGGACCTAAACAAAAAAACGTCTTTTTATTTTGTACAGTTTGACTTTTACACTGAAAAGTTTGTATATATGTTTAGCCATTTTTGATTTAAGATTTTTATCACTGCAATACAGTATTTCAATCATGGACTTAATAAATTAGCTGAAACATGTTCATTTAAGTTAGAAGAAATGCAAATTCGGAAAACCAAGAAAGCAGAAATGCATATATATCTTGATGGCTGTGAAAAAATTGCTTGAATCAGATCGATATGACTTAACCGATTTGCCACTCTTTATTATCCCCTTACAGTTGTCATTCATAATTTTGTAGAATTGACCTCATATCGAGTGAGCCACTTGGGGGGCTCAGAATTTTTAACAATTTTGATAAAGCCGCAGCGAAGAAAAAACCTAGAACGACTGACAAAAATTGTCATTTCTGTGTCATGAAAAGCATGACATGAAAATATGAGGATTAGTGATGTTTTGAGCCGTTTACCAAAGTATATTTCAAAACCAAAAAAACCTGGATTGCAGATAAATACCAGGAGAACCGAAATCACCTTACAACTATACATCAATCAGCAAAAACATCACAAATATCTCAGAACTTGGGTAGCAAGTTTTAAGATACTGTAGGCAATTTGATTAAATAGTAAATGAAAATAGCACAATCATTTAACATAATATTTATTTTTCACAAGATGATTTAAAAAAAAAATATATTAGTTATTAGCTGTGATATAACAGCAATTGTAAAGAAGTACGTCATGAGAATCGATCAAAACCGAAAAAAAAATTTTCTAAATCTAAATTAACCATTTCATTAAAAAATGGTCAATTTAAACTCATTATAGCCCTTAACTCATTATATCCATTTTAATAACTCATTCAATGGTTTCCAAGAAAAAAAATAGCGAATACGGTTTGATTATTTTATAAAATTAATACAAATTTGTATTTTTAAAATAATGAAACCACATTTGTATTCATTGTAGATTTGGCTGCTTTTTTTTCTTAAGTTCATTCATTCACAATAATCAAATCTATCCATCCACCATTTTTAAAGGGAAGCGCTGGGTTTTCTTCCTCGCTCCGATTTCATGCGAACTGTACGTTTTTGTACTAAGAAGGAGAAAAAAGAATCCACCTATAGTCATTGTTCTTTCTTTAAGAATCTTGTGTAATTTTCCCAAAATATTTGTTAGGTTATACCTAACAGCCAACACATAATGGTATTGTAGAAAACTGGTTGGGGACTTCTTGCAGGTTGGAGTGGGCTCACTTGGAGGAGGGGGAGTTACTGTCGAGACGTACCACGAAAGGCGGTGGAACAGCTGCCGAGAAGTTGGAAGGCGGCAATGACGGCTGCAAGTTCTTCCTCAATATACCCGCCACCTTCGAGGAACTCGAGAGGTTAGTAGACGACAGTTCTCCGCCCTNAAAAAACGTCTTATTATTTTGTACAGTTTGACTTTTACACTGAAAAGTTTGTATATATGTTTAGCCATTTTTGATTTAAGATTTTTATCACTGCAATACAGTATTTCAATCATGGACTTAATAAATTAGCTGAAACATGTTCATTTAAGTTAGAAGAAATGCAAATTCGGAAAACCAAGAAAGCAGAAATGCATATATATCTTGATGGCTGTGAAAAAATTGCTTGAATCAGATCGATATGACTTAACCGATTTGCCACTCTTTATTATCCCCTTACAGTTGTCATTCATAATTTTGTAGAATTGACCTCATATCGAGTGAGCCAATTGGGGGGCTCAGAATTTTTAACAATTTTGATAAAGCCGCAGCGAAGAAAAAACCTAGAACGACTGACAAAAATTGTCATTTCTGTGTCATGAAAAGCATGACATGAAAATATGAGGATTAGTAATGTTTTGAGCCGTTTACCAAAGTATATTTCAAAACCAAAAAAACCTGGATTGCAGATAAATACCAGGAGAACCGAAATCACCTTACAACTATACATCAATCAGCAAAAACATCACAAATATCTCAGAACTTGGGTAGCAAGTTTTAAGATACTGTAGGCAATTTGATTAAATAGTAAATGAAAATAGCACAATCATTTAACATAATATTTATTTTTCACAAGATGATTTAAAAAAAAAATATATTAGTTATTAGCTGTGATATAACAGCAATTGTAAAGAAGTACGTCATGAGAATCGATCAAAACCGAAAAAAAAATTTTCTAAATCTAAATTAACCATTTCATTAAAAAATGGTCAATTTAAACTCATTATAACCCTTAACTCATTATATCCATTTTAATAACTCATTCAATGGTTTCCAAGAAAAAAAATAGCGAATACGGTTTGATTATTTTATAAAATTAATACAAATTTGTATTTTTAAAATAATGAAACCACATTTGTATTCATTGTAGATTTGGCTGCTTTTTTTTCTTAAGTTCATTCATTCACAATAATCAAATCTATCCATCCACCATTTTTAAAGGGAAGCGCTGGGTTTTCTTCCTCGCTCCGATTTCATGCGAACTGTACGTTTTTGTACTAAGAAGGAGAAAAAAGAATCCACCTATAGTCATTGTTCTTTCTTTAAGAATCTTGTGTAATTTTCCCAAAATATTTGTTAGGTTATACCTAACAGCCAACACATAATGGTATTGTAGAAAACTGGTTGGGGACTTCTTGCAGGTTGGAGTGGGCTCACTTGGAGGAGGGGGAGTTACTGTCGAGACGTACCACGAAAGGCGGTGGAACAGCTGCCGAGAAGTTGGAAGGCGGCAATGACGGCTGCAAGTTCTTCCTCAACATACCCGCCACCTTCGAGGAACTCGAGAGGTTAGTAGACCACAGTTCTCCGCCCTTAGGGTGTGACCAATATCTGAAGGCCCCTCAGAGCCCTCCTAAAAACACTTCAGCAGAAACCGTATAAAGTGTATCAAATATTCCAGATCTGAGAACGGCGGCGACCCGGAGCTCTTTAAACCTGCCAGCTTTTCTGCATATGGTTTCTGTCAGAGGTGCACTACATTCCCACCTGCGGCGGAAAACTCAGTAGAAAATAATACTCTTCTTTAAACAATTAATGAGAGGGAATAGAATAAAAAAATCTATCTGTCCCAGCCAGGAATCGAACCTGGATCTCTTGCTATCCGGGCCGGTGTATTAAGCCTTTACACCACCAGGACTAGCTAGATATCTCATTAAATTCCCTCTACACTAGCGAGAGCCTAACCAACGAGAAAGACGAATACATCGTCTTAAACTCGAAGGAGCTGACATTGTCAAACTATTTGTCGACTCTCGTCCTGGTGGTGTAATGGCTTAACACACCGGCCCGGATAGCAGGAGATCCAGGTTCGATTCCTGGCTGGGACAGATAGATTTTTTTATTCTATTCCCTCTCATTANTAATCCTTCAATAGTATTTCCAGAAGAGAAATTACCAAGCTCATTCATTCATTGAATTATTAAAAAGCCGGAATATTCATAAATCATTCCTAATTATTTATTTTTAAATTGAAACATAACTCTTTAAATTTTTGTTAAACATGAATACTAGAGAAATTAGTTAGTTTCAGCCAGGAGCAGAAAAATTAAGTACTCCAAAATTTTTGGGTTATAGTTGTATTTTATTATTGCCTAAATCATAAAATAATATAATTACCCAATAATTTTGGAGTATTTTATATTTCTTATCCTGGCAGAAACCCTCACTAATTTCTCCAACATAAGACTCGACGGCCAACGAACCCTCAGCCATGTTATTCAAGAATGTTTTGCTTCCATTTAATTTCCGAGCAAAAATGATTTGCACATTTGGTAATCAGGTTTTCTTAATTTCTATGTTGTATCATATGAGTTTTGTCCATTATTTTTAATAATGCATTCATTCACTTAGTTCTCATCAAATCTATTGTAGTTATCCTAAGAAGAGATGGTTAATGTTAGCAAACGGAAGGAGTCCGTACTAAGTCTGTGTGTTATTTATTTATTTTACTGCTGCTTCTTTGAGTCTGAAGGAAGGAAGAAAGGGGAATATGATATCAGGTAAGCAGTCCATAGCTACTGATGAAGAGTATTTTTATGTATTTATCCTACCAATAGGGACTCTTTTACCCGTAGTTATGGGCTGGCTCTTGTGAAAGTATAACTTTATAACTTACTTGTGATAGTATAACTTACGACGCAAACTCCTTACTCCACATTGACCTTAAAATCCCTTTAATTAAGGACATCATTACAACCCGTTTTAATAAATTCCACTCTGGCCTTTCCATGCATCCCAATCCTTTAGCCCTAACTCTATCCAGTATTACCCATCCTGATAATTCACCAAGTCGCCTGAATAGGAAATGGCCCCGTGACCTTCTCATTGCCAACACTTCATAAAAAAATAATATGAAGAGAAAAGAACAATAACCTTGTATTGTAAATAGAGATTAAGGAGTTCTGCCATTGGGCAGCTTCTCCATCAAGCGAAGTAAACGCTAAGTTCTTTCTTATTCTTCTGTATTTTTAAAAATATTTTTATTTTTATTTTTTTTTCAGTCATCAAATTACAAGATGTTAAGTAACAGAATGTAATAAATAAAGATTTATTAAAANATGAATCAATGCTTATAGTGCAGGTAGTTTGCCTTTTTGTGCTTCTGTTTGTAATGATGAGAGGATTCCTCGTGTGCTCCAAGGGAAAACCCAGCCCTAATTGGTAACCATTCTTTATTTATATGGGGAAAACCAGGAGGCCAGAACGGTGTGTGTTGCGGGTCGAGAATAAATACATCCTTAACTAGCATTCCCCCCTTAGGACTATATATGACCTGCTGCGAGACTGGAGAGAAGAATGAGCGAAAAATGAAGTTACAGTTTACTATAGACTAGCTGGAAATTAAGATTGTGGAAAACGTTCACTAATTGTTAAAGACCTTTAAAATAAAAAAACTAACAAGAGCTTTTTAAAAATTACATTTTACACTGATTATGTTCTTAGTCCGATTTTGTTCTCATATACATAATGTCACTTTTAAATAATCCTGATAAAGGCGTAAAGCCGAAAAACATTCTGAGTAAAACATTCGAAGATATTAAAAATATACAAATTTGTTTTATTGTTGAAAGTACTGTGAATATTAACCAGCACATTACTAGAAACAAAACATATAGAAAGTAATTAATAATTAAGTTTAAATATATACATATTATTAGATTACTGAAAATTCAAAAAGGTACTAAATTAGTATTTTGTGATAATATGAAGAAAATAGTTTCCACCACAATTACTAATAGTACCTAATCTTTTTGAATTCAAGACATGGGAGCAAAGAGTGCAATCTCTTAGCACCTTGGCTAATCTATGTTGTAGAATAAGTGAGCTGTACTACAGGGCACTTCTTGGTTTGTATTCAATACATATCTTCCGTTTCAGACAGTCGAGCAATTCGATATTTCTGAGGGAGCGTGGTCCGTCCAGGTTGGCTGGAGGCGAGGAGCCCGCGTCCCGACCAATAGGAAGATCCCAGCTGACCAAGGCAGGCGTCATCCTGGACCTGCAGGAGTGTGGAAGTGGAGAGGAGACGCGACCAGCCCTGCGCCCCTGGTGGGAGAAGAAGTACTCCTGGGTCTTTTGACTCTCTCTCTCTCAATAAAGGTGTCTTCACCAGGTGTCTTTGTAAACGCTCAGGACAAGGTATCTGTAATTATCCATATAGATACAGATACCTTATCCTATCTGTAACTGGATAGTCGCCCTTGACTAATAGGCCTAATCTGGAACAGGAGGAACTTAGAATGAACTTTTCCGGTGACTCTGATTTAGCGAAAATATTTTGACCCGGACCAGCAAGATGTTCACACTTAGAATAAGTCCTTGAGAAACTCTATGAAAGCTCTCGCAGAAGAAATATATTTTATGCAACTTAAACCATACATACATTTTATCTGTCAGTTAGAACTTGTAAAATTCTTAACTTATAGCTGCTTATCTATCCTCCTGATAAAACAAAATAGCTGTATTCAAATTTTATGTTTATGTTATTAAGGAAAAATCCCATTATTGAAGGTTTAAAATTACTTAAAAATTGTTAAAATGATTTACAAATTTTACTAATGTCATATAATTTTTCTTTGGAATTTAGAATGCCATGATTTTTTGTGATACTTTACTTTGTGATCTCTGGATAAGTCGGTAGAGAATTTTTGCAAGCAAGTGCAAGAAAACCAAGCTATTTAGTAGATTTCATCAGATCGGATCAGGAAGAAATAACCCAATTTACAGAGATGTTAATTATTCAAAGATATTATCTTAAATTTTAGACCTAAAATTAAGTTAAGTCAAAAAATCACGTCCATTGGCCTGCTGGCAAGTACAGGAGCGACATTAATTTCAAATTTTATTAAAAATCAGTTCAATAGAGTTATTACATTTTTTTGGTTTTAGATTAAGTAAGGTTATTTACTAACAAAATAACCGACACAAGGTTTAGGAAACTTTTGTTTAGACTGTAACAGTGTCCAAATAAAACAAAAAGAAAGTCCATTTACGCTCAAATTATGGTAATAAAAAACGTTTTTGCAAAATGAAAACTGTACAAACATCTGTTTTATTACTGTAACATCTTAGCTGTTAGGGGTATTTTGAACATATAAACCCTAATTTAACCCTCTAAGGGTTATTAGATCAAGTTTATCTGAAATTAGACAAATTTTCAGAAGCCATAGAATATATATTTTAATCTAAAAAAAATCTAACTGTGCTATATTAGTTATGCCAAAGATATTGACGAGTATTATCGAAATTCAGTCGGAACTTACTTCACTATTGTTAACATCTTCATTATTTACTTTTATATTAAACCATTCACAAAGAAAATGACTTACTTGAGAAATTCACTAATTTTCCGATATTGATGTTTGAAGAAATTTATTTCATGTTAATGATTAGCAAACCACCTTCACCAAAATGGAGTGGATGTTTGACCGTGGAATGTACAACTTATGTAAGCCTACATGTGAATTCTTTTTAAAAAAAAGGCTTTCATGAACAAAATTCATTAAAAGCTGATATATTTGTTCAGGAGTATTTACATAAAAGGGTTATTTTCCACTGTTTACGGTCAAATGAAACGTGATATATATTGGATATCTACGTAACTGATATTTGTTTTATTGGGGGTAGATATCGTGGCCTGATCTTTGGCGTAGAATATGATACATTCATGACGTTTTGCTAAAGAAAAGATTATCTAGAAAAAAAACAAATGTCATCAGCTTTTGTAAAATTAAAATGTTATAACCAACTTGATAAACGTCAGAAGATTTATTTATCTGCGTTATGCAATGAAAGAGGAATTGATTTGTGAAGGCATTATCTTGCAAAAGGTTATGTAAATATCATGTTATTCTCAAAACGAGATTTTATCTTCTCTACGTAGTATCCAATAGTTGAGAAAGCGTTATCTATGATTTTCCGGAAATATTTTTAAAATAATGATTCAGGCATTTGTCCTATACATATTATAAAAATATTATGTAAAATATAAGAATATAAGTTAAATATTGAATACAAAAAGTACTATAGGAATTATTAGAGTATTTGTTGGGATTCGGTGAAGGTCGAATGTTATAGAAATTTGGTTTTATTGAGGGTATTTTTTTTTAATTTTTTTTTCTAATATAGAAATAAGTACAATATAGATTTTATTTGTTTATTTAGCATTAAACATTTAAAACGTATTTATTTAAATGTACAGTATGTGAAGTTGTATGTCTATGTGTTCTATAACGTCTTGCTTCTTTTTCTAAACACAAATTTTAATAATTTAGGAGTAAAGAATTTTTTGGGGTTCAGTAAAGGTTGATTAAAAAAATACTACTTTAAAAATGTGCATTTTTATTATTTACTGACGTTTCAGCATACCTTGTAAGTCAACTTCAGAGCGATCATGTAGGCGAGAGTGTTGTCATTTGGGTCGAATTTTCATCACTGATTGGCGTTAGAAAGATTATTTTCATTCTACCAAAGATAATATTTTAATTAAAATGAAATTAAAATAATTAATTAAAAATGGCTGTGGTCAGAGGAAAGATCATTTAATGGTATTATGTGGTGGTGGAATGGAATAAAATATTTACAAATATAAAAAAAAAACAACAAAAAAAACCAGAATACCGGGAAGACGGGATGGACATAAAGTGGAGAGATTGTGAGAGAAAATAGCATTTAGCTAAGAAATATTTTATAACAGAATATTTTTGCTTTTTTGGATATCAAATTAAAAAAATAAATTTACCCAATGTAATGTTTTAAATTTACGTTAATATTTAATAGACAATTGAAATCATATAAACGTGCGTCGTTTTGATAATAATTTTATGTAAATTAATAAACGTCAATTTGTTGATTATTTATGTGTTTTTTTTTTCGTATAGCTGCTACTGCGGTCAGTGTCCCGATAACTGTGAACATTTTTTTATCGGTTTACAGATAGCAGTTAAAACTTTAAATTTTTTTACCTCTATTTTAAAAAATGCGGACGTTAGAGTGTTTCAGGTTAAATTAAAACACAATTTGAACTCAACATTATTCGTTTCTCATATGAAGGATCGGTGAAAAACAAAGACATTTTTCCATTGACTTATTGATGGTCGAACGCAAGCAAATAGGACTTCCTTACTTAGAGAAGTCTCGTAATGTGATAATCAAAATTAATATAACAAATTAGGTTTCTTTTATAGATTTTATAGATATTGTTTTGAAATAGTGAATAACTAACTAATAAGAAAATTTATGTTATTCGGATTATATAAAATGTAAATGGCCATCTGTCAAACAGCTTGTGAAAGTATTTTTTGACTTTCTATGTAATTTATTTAAGACAAATGAATACTGGGAAAGGTAATAAATTAGCCTGGCTTTTTGTAAGTAATTTTTATTAAATAAAACAGCATGAGATCAATGAAAGAAAGATATTCTATAAGCAGGGCATATATGTGCGGTGACAGACTCGGCCATGTATCTTCCAGCTGTCACCATAAACCAGGGCTGGGGAGGCCTGTTAACAGCCATTAGCCAATAACAGGTGTTCTCAAATGTCCGGTCCCCCACTCCTACTTCACACCCACGCCTCCAGTACTCCAGCTCGGGTGTCTGGAGCAGCTCTGAGTTATGGTTTCCGTCCCATTCCTTGTCCTTCCAGACGAGTGGATATCAAGGTGCACTAAGGCATTCCTTCCGAAACCTGTCCACCTCCTCTGAGCTGGGGGACAGCCTAGGATGAAGCGTAGGTTTAACGGTGGGTATAGTGTTGACACACCTTCCTCCTTTTGCCGATGGAAACCTTCCACTTCCACAATGGTCTTCGAAAAGATGTATGCCCTCATTAAACTGCCCTCGTTGAACCCCGTTTTAACGCTACAGGTGACCTTTGCACACATAAGGGATAACTGTTTTCGATAAAGTATCTATATACTAACAAATGGAGAGTTTTTTGACCGTAGATATTATTATTAGTTGATTTTTATTGGGGTTCGGTCATGGTAGATCCAAAAAATTCAAATTTAAAAAAAGAGTATTTTTTTTTTTTTTTTAACTTGACCGAATCCAAACTAAAATCATCTAAGAATACTTTTTTATTTCTTTTTTTAACTCTATGTTAAGTAATAAAAGTTATTTTTAAGTATCGATTCAAAGGCAGTGATTCTCAACTTCTAATCGATTTGACAGCTAGCCAACTTGAAANTTTAATTTTCTTTTTTAAATTTGTATTTTTTTGGATCTACCTTGACAGGACCCCAACAAAAATCATCTAATCTATGTACTAACTTCAAGTGAAGAGTTTTCGACCGCAGATATTTATTAGTAGTTGTTTTTTGTTGCGGTTTCGTCAGGGTAGATCCAAAAAATATAATTTTAAAAAAAATTTGTATTTTTTAATTATCTGCCTACGTTTCGAATAACATTTTTTAAATTGTATTTTTTTGGATCCTCCTTGACCGAACCGCAACAAAAAAAATCTACTAATAATCCCAACGGTCTCTCAGCTATGAATACGGGTTTCTAAAGACACTACATTCCCTTTCACCTTCATGATGGCTTACAATGAAAGCCGAAACTTATGCCGATAAATAATATGCACATTTTTTAAATTGTATTTTTTGAATTTATCTTGACCGAACCCAAACATGAAAACATCTATTTAATAACTTTCAGTAGGCATTCTCTAGAAAAATCGAGCTATTCTTGCTGGAATACGAGCCTACTATTGAAAAACTTATTAATGTGGTCTCATATACGTTGTATCAGTCATTCTATAGGTAATTATAGTTTTGTGGTAAATCTGTTCAAGTCAGATAACAAAGAAAATATAAAAAAATCGTCATGAATATTCTGTCAAGCAAGAATTACATAATCAAAAGAGATTTCTATGCTTAATTAAAAAAGGATATGAATAAGAGTAACCTAATAGTACTTTTTAAGTAAGGAGAAGCAGAAGAATAGAGAAGAAAGGCTGTTTTTATCAGGCATGTAAAACAAAAATTCTTTGAACTGTTTTTTATTATTATTAAAAATGTATTTTAACTATAATAAAGATAACTATATCCCTATTAGGAAAGTTGAATATAATATTGGGGTATTCAAATTTCATGACTTGCTTACGTAATTCATCATCACATTAATCTATCCAGCATAAAAACTAGCCGTACGATCAGTAAAATTAATGAAAGTCTCTCTCAGCCAACCGAACACAATACTAAACACTGTAGTGCCTTAAGAACAAAACTACGAGACATTACAATCTCAGAAAAGACAAGTCTCATATCCTATGATCTTAAAAGACTCATAGCCCTCCATGCCAATATTAGAAATAGAAACCAATGGTATACGAAAAAAATAACTAACGGGGCTGAACTAACAAGAAGTAACAGGGTTACTTTTTATTGAACTAACATAAGTTCCACAAATCTAAAACAGGCCTACTTCTCGCACAACTCTCCCAATGCATTACAAATATAATAGAAAGACACTAAATAAAACACTACTACCGACGTAGACTACACATCTTTCATGCTATCACAAGATAATGGGGAGGAGATACTCATAGACCTCAGCAACTTACATCCTAAGAGCACAAACGCAATGGAGAAGGAGGATAACAAGATAATGGAGAGGAGATACTCATAGACCTCGGCAGCTTACATCCTAACAGCACAAACGCAATGGAGAAGGAGGGTAACAAGATAATGGGGAGGAGATACTCATAGACCTCAGCAGCTTACATCCTAACACCACAAACGCAAAGGANATGTGGAGGAGATACTCATAGACCACAGCAGCTTACATCCTAACACCGCAAATGCAATGGAGAAGGAGGATAACAAGATAATGGGGAGGAGATACTCATAGACCTCAGCAGCTTACATCCTAACACCACAAACGCAATGGTGAAGGAGGATAACAAGATAATAAACTATGTCGACATCACAATTAATAGAACGGACGACAGACTAACCATAAAACAACAGCTGCCGAAACCGCTGCGTGACATCACATATGATACAGTGACTGAACCATTCCACCTACAGAACTACAGACTATATACACAATCGCTCACAATAATGGCTACAAACGAACCAATATAGACAAATACTTGTGGAATACAATAATAAAACAACATTTAAACTTATTTAGAAACGAAGGAATAACCACAACACTAAGGACAGACAACAAAATGAAACAGAAACTACACATGAACAACAAAGAAATTGAACCATACAACTGAAGTGGAATATATACGCTAACATGGTACCTAAACAGAGTAGCATAGGACTTGGAGAACGGGAACACAGAACCAGATAGAAATAACGCAAACCATATGAAAAACAACAGTTTTAAACCTTCGGACATATAAAGCACGATGGAAATATTACGGAAAGAACACGGAAGATGAAAATACTAGGAAAAAATGGAAATATACAAAGGAAAACATACAGATACCATAACTAACAGACAACTTAAACCAAAGTTAACACTCAGACACCATATTCAGACCACTACTCTTACTGAAACCAAAAAACAAACGAACGAAGCCCCAGTCACTGGCAATCCCAAAATAAAGACTTAAGGCGGAATAAACTCACACAAAACACCAATTGGATCCAAACATAGATGCAATCACACGATCCATAACACGTGTTCACAATGCAGCGAGGGAGAGAGACCAAAAGGCTATCGCTATCTGACGAACCTTGCAGACGAGAAACCCCACAGACAGGCGCATCAAAGAAAACTAATCAGTTGAATACTGACAGCGCCTGAGAAAGAAGACAAGACTATGTACGGCTCGAGGATGGCAGACCCCTGTCGAAAGCGCTCGCCATTAGGACGTGGAAGACTACCAATGACTACATATTAGTAAATTGGTAATAATGAATTCCATTTAAGACGAAGATACGAGAAAGAAGTGTAAGGTATTGCAAGATACATTTACAAAGGAGATATATTTTCTTCATTAATGGAACTATACGAATGGAAAAAAGAAAAAAAAAAAACTGAAAACACTTGAAAAGAAAATGATTATGTATAAGGAATGACTGAAATTTATATTTTTGGCATAGTTTGGACCAGTTTTATAATGCAAGATTTTACGGACATTAAATATTTTTCGAATATATGTGACTAAACACTTCTCATTCCAATACCAAAGAACTTATCATACCATATACACTGCCGCGTTCACCAATCTCTGGACCTGGAGAAGATTTGATGGTTAAAGCTGAAGTCAACAAACTGCGAAACCAGAGGCGAACAGTTTTGTACTAACATACTTGATTGTAATGCAGTAAATCCCCTTCTTCGAGGGTCGTCACTTGATATCTAAAAGTTGTTTCTAATAGCTACTGTAAATATCAGTATCTAATGAAACAAATAGAAGGTTTCTCCATAAACATGAATGAAAAAAAACTGAAAGTAAAATTTGTTTTATGTATCGGTTGGGCTTTGGTTAAATGTATACCAAATTTTCAGATATCTAAGAAAATTACTGAAAAATTATATAGGAGAAGTGTTCCTCATCAAGTATAAGACGAAACTAGCTCGGATGGCAGTTTCGAACCAGCTGTTTACTAGTTACAGTTAAAAAGTAAACTTTAAGCTTAACCGCTAAGCTCAGAATCACTCAACAGAAGAAGACCACCATGAAACAAAATGAGGCCATTATGAGAAGCTTAGTAAATTGTGTAACATTGCAGGAGCTATTGACCGAATTCCAAGGAAAACACAATATCCCGCTGGTATTCATAAGATGTAAATACAGACAGCAATTTAACTTCATAAAATTGAGACATTTTTTCAGCTTTGGAATACTTCTTAATTTCCCTACGATGCAAATTGAAGCAAAGACCACACAGATATTAGTGAAGTCTATGAAATATCTAAGCACTAAATGTTCAGAAACTCTGAACAAGGATTCATATTATGTGGGCATGATTCAGTTATAAAATACATTTTTGGAAAAGGGATATCTCGTATTATAGGTAAGAGACTGGCAAAAAAAAATTGATTTTAGGTGTAAAGAAATTATGTGAGGGTGAGAGGGAAGAGGGACAATTAATGAATCGATACAAGTATCGAATATTTAGCACCATAAGAAATAGGATGCTCTATTAGAATTCAGGGATGTTGAATTCTAATGGGACCAGGTTGATGAAATCATTGACAAAGGGAAATATAGGTAATGAAAATGTAAGACATCTCTCTCTTGGCATATACATAAGAAATAGGTGGTTCCTGGATACGAAACATTTTCATGTATTTATTTTATTTATTTTATATACATTGTGTGGAGTTGTAATATAAATATATTTAATTATAATTAGATGATTTTAGTTGGGGTTCGGTCAAGGTAGATCCAACAAAAAAAANGTAAATCCCTGTTCTAGGGTATTCGGCACGACCTAGGGGGATTTGAGGGGGGCACTTCTTCCCCCTCGGTTTCCCCACTATCAGTGGCGTATAAAGAATGGTAGGTGACGACCTGGGCTCCATTGACTGAAGCTCAGCAGCTCATGTCGGGCCAATGGGTGTATGCTGTATGTGCGTGCGTATGTAAATCCCTGTTCTAGGGTATTCGGCACGACCTAGTGACATTGTATTTCTATAGCCCTGAAGATGGCTTATAATCTAAGCCGAAACGTTGGCAGATAATCTTTTAAAAAATACACTTTTTTTTTAATTTGTATTTTTTTTTTGGATCTACCTTGACCAAACCCCAACTAAAATCATCTAATAATAATATCTACGGTCAAAAAACTCTCCTTTTGAATATTTAATTATCTTTTACCGAAAAATGATTACATTAAAATGTAATTTTTCAATTTCAGTGGCTTTTATCTTTATGTACATGTTTTAAATTGTTGATGGCGAAAGGTTAAGAAATAAGAACAACTATTAAACATATATTGCTCTTCTGGTTCATGTACATAGACATATCTTCACAGTTTTAAATCTGTGTTATTTCTTGACATATCGTTACACACCATCTATTTACAAAACAGAAATTCACTTTTTNATCGATATACACATCTTGATGGTTCGATTTACACTCAAGTGTCCCCTTCCAATCTCGCCTACTTTACTAGAAAGTTCTTGAGCATGGCGAGAAGGCACCTGCCCACTACTATGATGGCCAGATCTAATCTTATTTTTTATTTGAAAATAAAAATAGCCGCCTTGATAAGACTTAGCAAGATAACAAAAACTTTTAAACCGAAAAGTCTGATAAATAGCAGATGCCAATTTAAAAAAAAAACAAGTAACTATTACTTTTGGTATTTAAGATATAATCTCCATTCCTTTTGAATCCGCATCAATCAGAAAGAACATTATTGACTTGAGAATTTTAATTATTGATTTATTGATATCTATTGATATCACGAGATTTATTGACGCGTACTATAGATTGTACTATTAGAAGGAAACAATAATCTGTTTCCTAAAATCCAGATCGAAAATTTGACTTCGTCAAAATAATGTTTTTTTTATTTTATCATTAAGTGACTGTATCAATTTTTTCCCCTTAACTGGTCATTATGTTTATTATAGAAAATTAAAATTTAAAAGTAAATAACGAGAGTCATTTAAACAGCTTGACAATGTCAGCTTCTTCAAGCATAAGACAATATATTCTACGTAGGAGGTTAGACTTTCGACAGTAGTGCGGTGAATTTAATAACTTTTCAGGCTTGTCCAGGTAGAGTAAATGGTAACGCACCTGCCCGAAAAGCAGGTGATCCAGGTTCGAGTCCTGGCTAAGACAGTTAGATTTTTATTCTGTTTCCTTGCACTACAAATTATTAGTGTATAATGAGTACTGTTATTTTATAAACTAACCGCGAGGTTTAATTTTACAAATTAAAAAAAAAAAAATGTTTGCATTGTATATACATACATAAATTTTTTTAAGTTATACAGAGAAATGTTATGAGGTTTGGCTACATTTCAACTAATTTTTACCACAATGCACCGATAATCTCGAAATACTGACATATTATGTTATGTTTTGTTTGTGTTGTATTCCTCATGTTATTTATAAATATGCAGATATATATAAAATGTATTACATAATCACATGCAAGCATACAACACTCACACCCCATTCTAAATAGGAAAAGAAAAAAAAAAAATATGATTGCTCCTTGCATATACATATTTCTTCACTTTCCTGTTTTGCGGGATAATCTCTACAACGAATGAAGGCGAAGATCTTACCGGAACTCTTTTAGAAAAATAAATATTTCATTATATATTTAGAAGTGTAAGATGTTTATTTTTAAAATTGATAAAATCAGTTTAAATTTATATTATTTCTCTGGTAAATAATTAGAATCAGTGCGAAATTTGACTGGTCACTACTATCATCATATATTGAGCATAATATAAAATGCATTGTTATACTATAAAGCATAATATTTAGGTAGATACATATGTTTATCTTTTATCTTAAAAGTTTATAATAATGAGTTGCAGAAATTAGGATACAAAATTCTAAAAAGTATCCTTAACAATATTGGTTAATAATGTCTTTGTTAGTATGTTTAGCATATTATTAATATCAGTAGTTGGTGGCTAATTTAATCCGAAACTAAAAATCATCTGGAGATATAGTAGCCACTTTTCATAGAATGTAGAGAAAATTCAGTAAGTTCCCCAGTGTGAGTTGGAGACAAGCTTCAACTAGAATGAGATATGTTTCCAGCACTTTTAAGACAGACTTTAATTGGTGGTTCAAATCTTGCTTTAGCATGCGCAAAAGCCTGCGTTGATGATCATGAGAGAGATGTCCAGGTGGTGCCCCCACCAGAGCCTATACCGGGGGTGCCGTCGCCTTTTGGGTCCTTCAGAAGGAATGGCTTCTGTTCTCCTCTCCACTTCTACCCCATTTACGAATTTGTATTCCTCACTTCCCACCCGCATTCTGACAATAATGACCCTATTGGTTGACTTGTATGAAAAAAAAAATCTTGCTTTAAATAAATAATGAAAAATATCATAACTTCTATTATCCGTCTTCATTGGTTTCTGCAAACCATCTTCTGTTGGCGAGCGCTTTCGGACGTTATCCATCCTCGTGGCCGAATACATTTGTTCCATTGAATACAGACAGTGACAGTGAACACTTGTATTCGGCCACGAAGATGGATAACGTCCGAAAGCGCTCGCCAACAGAAGATGGTTTGCAGAAACCAATGAAGACGGATAATAGAAGGTATGATAGTTCTATATTCATTGGTAGTCATAATAACCCTTTATTTAGATTATTTATATGAAAAATATATTATTAACAGAATTAAAAAGGAAGTATAATTGAACCAGATTTCTTCCTTTAAACGAGGATGAAAATTTCACTTATGGATGATTCCATCTAGATAGACATTCTATTTTATTTTATAAATACAGACCTATGAGTAGTAAAGAGATACTGCACTTAGCCTAAAAGCCGAGTGAATGGAGTGGGATGGGTATTGCCAGAGGTGGGGTCCGAGAAGAAGACCACCGGAAAGTTAAAAGAGAGGATAAGAAGAAGAAGAAAAAAAAAAAAGGTAAAGGAAGACGTAAGTAAGAGCGGACTGAAGAGTTCGGGGCTGTAAACAAGCTGGTAACGGCTCTATCCGCTCAGTGACATTTCGATATCCCACTATCGATATACACATCTTGATGGTTCGATTTACACTCAAGTGTCCCCTTCCAATCTCGCCTACTTTACTAGAAAGTTCTTGAGCATGGCGAGAAGGCACCTGCCCACTACTATGATGGCCAGATCTAATCTTATTTTTTATTTGAAAATAAAAATAGCCGCCTTGATAAGACTTAGCAAGATAACAAAAACTTTTAAACCGAAAAGTCTGATAAACAGCAGATGCCAATTTTTAAAAAAACAAGTAACTATTACTTTTGGTATTTAAGATATAATCTCCATTCCTTTTGAATCCGCATCAATCAGAAAGAACATTATTGACTTGAGAATTTTAATTATTGATTTATTGATATCTATTGATATCACGAGATTTATTGACGCGTACTATAGATTGTACTATTAGAAGGAAACAATAATCTGTTTCCTAAAATCCAGATCGAAAATTTGACTTCGTCAAAATAATGTTTTTTTTATTTTATCATTAAGTGACTGTATCAATTTTTTCCCCTTAACTGGTCATTATGTTTATTATAGGTTAAACTTGTAAATACTTTAACAAGCAAAAAAAAAATGTAGCCAAAATCAAAATAAAGTAGTAAAACTTATCTTCGTTTCACAAGTAACAAAAATTACATATGATTATGCTAATGACTAGAGATTAATCTTATGAGAATTATAAAAATGCGCTAAATAAAATCTGACATTAAAGATATAATTGTTACGTTTCATAGAATGTTAACAAACTTAACCCTACTTCGCAGAGGAACTTTCTGAGCTTCACTGTGATGCTCTTGAAACATAATTCATGTTTCAAATATATGGTTATATTATACTCCACAAGTATATGGTTAGTCATTCTTAGGTGTATGTGTGTATACATAAATATATATATATATGGTAAATAATAACAGGTGGGAGAAAGAGTGTAGTGAACATACAAAAAGAAAAAAAATCACAATGAGTAAAATTTTCGGGGACGCCTCTCGCCCTTCGTCAGTCGAGTCTCTCTTCACTCCTCACTGAAGAAGAGCGAGAAATCTCCCCAAAAATTTTACTCATTGTGATTTTTTTCTTTTTGTGTGTTCACTGCACTCGTTCTCCCACCTGTTTTTATTTACTATATATATAATCGCAGCCGCGAGTGTTTCATTTTATATATATACTAGCGGACCCGGCAAATTTCGTTTTGCCAAAAATTTCTTCTTTTTTTTTAGGGCGTTGCTGACCTTAAGCAAACATTAGTGTTGTATTATCACACGATTTAAATAGAGCTTTAAACAAAATTTACGGCCATCAAATAAAAATTCATGGAATACTTATCAGAAAGTTTTTTCACAGAATAATTTACTCAGTAAATTGGAAATGAAAATTAGATTTTGCCACATCCCTCCGCCCGCAGACCGAAAAACAAAAATCAGACTTCACAGTGTCACCCGCCTGAATATTCTGAGGATTCCCTGAAAATTTCATCNGACTATCATGAAGACGAGAGAGGACGTCCTGTCCCTATGTTTACATTTCCATGACTGAAAATGTGATTGAATCGTCAGTCATGGAAATATAAACTTAGGGACAGGACGTCCTCTCTTGTCTTCATGATAGCCCTGAAGATGGCTTACAATGTAAGCCGAAACGTTGGCAGATAATCTTTAAAAACAAAAAATACATTTTTTAAATTTTTATTTTTTTTTGGATCTACTTTGACCGAACCCCAACTAAAATCATCTAATAATAGTTTTGCTGAGTATGATACGAGGAATTTCAGATGATTTTGAGAAATTTCAAAGCGAATGGTCCCTTACATTTGGTACTTGCAGCAGCAGAAATTTTCGTTGTGGGACAAGCCTGGTGTCGCAGACACTCCGACTGCTCCTCGGACATAAACCCCTCTGGAAGGTTGACGAGGTATTTAAACACCCGCGAGTGAGGCCTGCCGATAAAACTAGGGCGTGGGCGTCACTCTTACTAATTACCTCCGGGACCTCACAAATCACTCCTTAGTTAGCCACATGAGGGACACATAAATTCCCAGAGAAAATCACCCCTCCTGGAAAAACAAACCAGACTACAACTACATGCGAAGGAGAAAGACAATTTAAAAAATAAAAAAATTCTGGAAGGAGCAGAGTTAAACATTTCAAATGATCGTACATATATTATTTTCAAGATCTGTGTGGGGCTTTGGGGATAATTTAGTGGCTTATCAGAGCCAGAGATAGAGAAATAAAATTAAGACAAATCTCTTCATTAGGCGGTAGGTCGGGGATGTCAAACCCGTCCCGTCATCTGGCTCCGACTGCCTCACCACGGCAGACATATTTATGTTGAGGACTCCACTAACTTGGCCACCGATCTAGCTCTCCTAGTCCGTTCTTTCACGAATGTTTTCTGTATCTTTTTAAATTGTATAAATTTATTACTTGTATACTTTCATTTCCACCATCGGAAAGCAACGTTAAGTCAATCCTAGTTAATGGGTGTAAGACCTGGAGACTTATCCGTTATTGACAAGAAGCTAAATCTTCGGCAGATACTTATCGTCCGATGGACGAATGTCATCAGATACAAGGGACTGAGGGGGAGGACTGGCTCCCAGAAGGAAAAAGAGGAAAATAAATGTGAATTGATCACGCTAAACTCTGGTGTTGCCAAACGTCGTCTGGAAAAACCCTAAATGCCAGGAAGAGTGAAGCCGACCCCGAACGACTTGTTGCGCAATCTATCGGGAAAACTGGAAAACAGGGAGAACTAGAGGACCACAGTAGGGGCTTTGTGCTTCACTAAGAGCCGCAGGAGATAAATAAGGTAATAATTATAGAATAGTTGTATTATGGCGTTTACTAAAGTCTAAGCGTAAAATATTCTTACAAAAACACATGAGAAGGAAAATATTCAAGTATATAAAAGGAGAAATAGAATAACTACCACCCCCTCTCTCTATCAGCTAGCTTGAGCCTAATTATAGCGAGTTTTTCATTTTTTCTCCGCTGGTCACCTCGGCTCTTGGGATCAAATTGGTCATTTAGCCAAATTTCTGCCTGTTTTCCTAACTAACAAAGAAAATTCGTCTAATTTATTTAACTATCATATTATCGACATTAATAATGATTTATTACTTTCTATATTAATGTTCGACTTAAATATATACATTATTCTTCGATTGACACAGAAATTAATTTATATACACATATATAAGACCATCGAAAAAATCGTGACATCTTTGACAATTGCTAAAAAGACACAAAATATTTTGAAATTTTAAATCATGGTTAACTTGATGTCAATTACTCGTAAAATTACTCTCTATCCAAATAATCTTACTAGAATATAAAGAATATGAAAAAAACCAAACTTAATATTTATCTTTACTATATAAGTAGTTTCTAGTATCTATTTGGACTTAAAAAAAGATAGTGTAAATCTATAATGGGTGTTCTGCTAATTTACCGACATTTCTTCTTATTTTGCTTGGTTAAAGTTAGTTTTTTTTTTTTAATTTTAACTGTAGGGATAAATTTGGCAGATTTGGTAGATAAGAATCACAGTTACTTTAACTTAAATATGTATTTTAGTTAAAGTAACTTTTACTCAAATAAAGTTTTATACATGAAATGCCACGGAGTTAGAATAAAAAAAATCTTACTACCTCAGCCGGGACTCGAACACGGGTCTCCTGCTTTCATTCGGCATCTTACTGCCTGGGCAGGAGACCCGGGTTCGAGTACCGGCTGAGGTAGTAATTTTTTATTATTCTAAAACCCTTNTATTCTCCTTTGGTGATTTCCCCTTTAATTCATTGTTTTTTTCCGGTTTTTATTTTATTTATAATGCTTACTTTTATTATACTCTGCGTGAAATACATGTACTAGGTGTCATAGTAATTGTAATTTTTTTTATTTTACAAATGTTCTTTTCACTAAAATTATGTAAGTCATTAATTGAATAGTCATTTGAAGTTTGATTCCATATTATTGTAGAATTTATTTTTTCTTGCTTTTTGATCTTCAATTGGTTATGTATAGATATGATGTTAGGAATTAAATAAAAAAATAACTTAATGACTAATTTGTTTAATTAAAATGTATCTTACTAATTACTGTAAGTAATCAAGTGAGAAAACAGGCAAAAAGGAAATAGTGAATGAAAAGGACTTAAATGCAGATTCATTTTTTTCAGCTCAAGTATTATTTGAGGTCTAGTTCATATATGGTAAATTGAACTCATGCATATGTAGTTCTTGGCAAAGCTGTAATTATATAAGATTTTAAGAGAAAATGGAAATAAAGGTAAATACATATTTATTGTAAGTGTACTTAATGTATGTTTGTGGGTTGCTGGCTGCATATTCCTAGGATTTTCAAACCAAGTAGGGTATAAGTCATGGCTGCTTACTCGTGACGTCAGCCGCTAAGCCCTTCTTATCTCCTTGGCTAGGGGATTCCGCCAACCGGGCGAGCGAGCATTACCGATTGTCTGTTTATGATCGTCCTCCTAAGCCTCGTCTTATCTGCTTCAGCCCGATATTATGGTTTTCAATAAAGGTCAGAGAGAAGCGTTTTTTCTCCCTCACTCGCTTTGAAACATAATAAATTTCAGGTAAGGTTGTATACATGGTGTTAGTTTCAAAAATGTATGCTATAATTTCAAAGACAGTTTATTTAGCATTATTTTGTTTAAGGTATTGCTTTCTGATTTTTTTGTGTTTATTTATTTCTCCAGGTTTAAAATTAAATGTTTTTAAATGTAGTAAAACTTTGTTAATATTTATTTTCTATTATCATATTTGTAATAACACAGTAAAAATTAGTTTTTTATCTTTCCTTTTAACCACTTTAAGTCATGAAGAAGAGACATCTTTAGGTAACCTCCCTGTTATAAGCATCCATGACACTTGAAAAGTTTTTGTTTCTTGATAAATGACTGCACAGGTTGAAACACTTCAATCTCTTATGAATAAAATAATATTTATTGTTAGCGTAGAATAACAAAAAAGTGTTTTCTTTGCTTAAGCTCTAATTTAAAGAAGTCTTTTTGACTTTCAGGAAAGGCTTGTAGTATACAAAGCAAAGTATATTTATCGAGCCCTAAAATTGATTGAAATATTTATTTATTTTAGAAATTACATACTGCACAGCGTGCATCTTGCAATGTGCTCTCATAGTAAGCCCTAAAATAAAAATAAAAATACATTTCTATTCATTAGCCGTTGAGATTATTAATCTATATTATCTACTGTTTAACGCATTATATGAAATACCTCTCTTCTGTTTGCGATTGCACCAAAAAGAATATGCAGCACTCAACTGTTTAAAAGGATGTTCATATTTCGAATGTTATTTGATATATCAAACTCTGAGAGAAAAAAAGCTAGAAAAACATGTAGAACACACACCTACCAATACAAAATGGTTCAGAAAATACTAAAACTAAAAGTTTGACGAAAACTTGCTAATTTCTTTGCGATTAGAATAAATTTAAGGATGTATGGATGATGAACTTTCAAAAATACTTACATTAAATATATACCACACAATTTTTTTTCATGTATACATTATTTTTCAGCATATATCTTGTTGTCAGGGAAAAATAGATCTAAAGGACGATAACGAGAAAAATTTCATAGCTAAAGTCAGCACATAGTTGCTTTTCACTGTTATAACTCATCAGTCTAAGATTTACGGCTAAGCTGGCTTTCATGGCTGTGGAATTTCTGTAGAAGGTGGAATCCCTGGGAAAGGATGAGATTCTCGCTTCTGTAGATTAAAGGTCTTCAATTTGCTGGATTTCAGATAATAAAGTATCGGTGACCCCCCTACTGCAAAAGGGCAATAATTAAGCCTCGAGCTGCCTGGTGCCCCCGAATAAATTGCTGCGTTTGGATTAGTGTGTAAAACGGCGTGGAAGGAATGAGGTGTCTGTGGAGTGTGTGACCTCCGACCTCGCTGGGCTGGATCTGCAGCCAGATCTGAGCAGGATGAGCACGGATGTGGCGGAAATACTCATTTCCATTCGTCTTGTAACAAGGTTATGTCATGCAGAAGCTGTGTAAACTAAACACATTCCGAACAATATGACTTCATGACTACTTACATCTTATATACTGAAAAAAAAGTATTTAGTTTAAAAATAAGGGACGTTCATCTAGATTCGGACGATCATTAGGTTGCATACCTTAATATAAAATTTTACTTTTAGCTCCTCCTATGTAGATTCGGTGAAGATCTGTTGAAATGTTTCAATATGACTACTCAGATCTTATATACTGAAAAAGGAAAATAGAAGTAAAAGCTGGATTCCTTGGGGCTGGTTCTGAGCTAGAGGATGGGGAGTGGGGATGAGAGATTGCTCAAATCTCCTTGCTAATTCTCGAATATCTGTTTTATTGTTCCAATTTCGCAAAAACATTTCAGAAATTAAATACTTGCGAAATTATATATTTGGCTACATTAGAAAAAAAAATCTAAAGAAAGAAATATGAAAAAATCCAAGTTCTTGCAGGTCTGTCGAGCCATTCAGTATTAATAACAACAAAGATTTCAATTTGTCTACCTATATATACTAAGTAGAAGTTAAATTCTCATTAAGCACTGTTAGTTTTTTTGTTGCTTTTTTTTTTATTGTGGTATCAAGGTCCATTTGGTATTATTCCCAATTGCCTTTTCAAATTTGGATTTAACAGATTTTACTAATATCTGATGAACGTTCTCCATGATATTATTCTTTATTGTGTTTTCAATTTTTCACCTTTTACTTATACTATTTCGATTATTAATCAACTCCCATAAAAAAAAAAAAAATATTGGTATGGCTGCTGCTATGTATTTTCGTTAGGAAAATCTCATGGGGCGCCAGACAAGCTCAGGGGATCCGGTTGGGTCCCGCAATCCTGGCGCTGCGGGTTCAAATCCCAGCAAAGGCAGTCTTTTATTTATAAATGGATACTTGTCCTGAGCTATGGGGCTTAGAATGGGGCGGTAACCTGTAGATAGCCCTTCCTTCCACGACACTTAGTGTTTGAAAGGGTGGTTAACACTTTTAAAAAACAAAAAGGAAATTTCATTACTTCACTAATCTTCTTTCTAGTGAATATTACCGGGTAAGATTTCAATAATATATTTATACTTTAATTATTGATAAATATCAATTAAATGTTAAATTATTTTTGATGAACACGTTTTAAATACTATTTATTGTTTTATAAAGGTAGTTGTCATGTTCTATCCAAGGATATTGGTATATTTTTTTCAAAATTCTACAATAACTTTAGTCCAGGCCAATATTTCTAGTATATAATTTCTCTTCTTTAGGGCTGAAAATTTATTCTCAAAATATTGGCCTCGACTGAAGTAATTGAACAAAATTTTTTGACCAAGATCCTCATTAACCTTCAAACTCCGTTAGATAATCCGATAACTCACACATTTTATATATATATAATGCGGATATTGAATGCGTTTCAGGTATCAATACAAATTAATGAATCTTTTGAACTTTAGGAATGAAAATTGAGCTGATTTCCTTGTTAAATCTTTGATTATTCGAGAAAAAAGAAATCCTTGTGGGAGATTTTATGTGTGTGCGCGTTGGAGATGAAGATGCGCATTCCTCCGACCGGTCGGAATGTGATCACGCACCCAGTATTTCTTTTCTGGAGTATTGGGGCTGAAACCGGAGAGGGGCCAGGCGCTCAGACAAAAAGAAAGGCCATAAGTCTGGGAAGAGTGGCAGCCATGGTAATTCATTAGTTATGTAAATGGCAGCCAGGGTGGGCGAGAGCGACCGTGATGGGACTACAGCTCGGCTCTCGCGAGTGCAAGATAGTGGTGCACTTGCATTACTATATATGCTTATCAATAAATATTTATATAACTATCATACCTTCTATTATCCGTCTTCATTGGTTTCTGCAAACCATCTTCTGTTGGCGAGCGCTTTCGGACATTGTCCATCCTCGTGGCCGAATACATGTGTTTACTGTCACTGTCTGTATTCAACTCCTTGAATGAGAGTTGAATACAGACAGTGACAGTATACATACTGGCCGAATACATGGCCACGAGGATGGACCATGTCCGAAAGCGCTCGCCAACAGAAGATGGTTTGCAGAAACCAATGAAGACGGATAATAGAAGGTATGATAGTTCTATATTCATTGGTAGTGAAAATAACCTTTTAGATTATTTATCTCCTGACTGCTTCTAAGTTGATAGTTAAGAGATCCGTAAATAAGGATAGGCAACGATTTGCAGAATTTAAAATCTTGTACGAAGGAGGTTATTGAAACGTCATTCAACATTTTATAAAAATTTCTAAAACCGTACACTTTAGTACCACGGCTCTTTAAAAATGTTTCTATTTCTTCGCCAACATTACTTTAAAGAACCTGTTAGATATTTAGTCTATAGTAAAATAAAAGAAGAGGGAAAGAGGGAGGCCCTCTTGAAAATGGGCTATTTTTGAAAATTGCCTCAAAGACTAATCCTAATTGTTTTCTATATGTAAATAATGTACGTAAAACTATAGTGCCAAAACTAAATTTCTTAACTTA
>KZ809181.1:39479-99016 GCA_000696205.2 Oncopeltus fasciatus | reverse complement strand
AAAAAAAAAAACTCTAAATGTTATAATAATTATTAGAAAATATTGTCCATTGTTGAGCAAGATGTAATAATTAGTAGTGGGGAATAACAGTCGGAAACTTATAACTGTATTAGATACTTTTAAATTTAGGGAACCATAATTTCCATACAGCGAAATATAACTCTTTGAGCAATTTTAAATTTTCAAACAAATACAATTATTTAATTAAATCAACATATATTTATGTATAAATGATTATTGGCGCAATGACCCATGTGGTTGAACGCTATTATTAAAAACAAAATATTTCATGGAAATTTAATATTATTTAAAAAGCAAAATTATTTATTAAGAGTGTATGTTAGCTGTAAACTGAAAGTTTCCATAAATAGTCCACAACAAACAAAAATTTGGCTGCCAACGATTCAGGTTATTGCTACAAAAATGATAGTGTTTGTACAGCGCCCAAAAGAAACACAATAGACTAGTCAGGATGTGAAAAAAATTCATGTTTATGAAGGTCCTTGTATGTTATCTGAGACTTTATTAATTTTGAAATGCATATTTTACTGTATTTGATGAAACAAGCCCTCCCACCGCCTCCACTCCCTCCAGCCATCCCTCCCGAAATGTCTAGAGCCAGCCCCGGTGACCTAACCTTTTAGCCACAATGCCCTCTATAGCTTGTAAGAGAAAATTAATGATTTACACTTATCTATGACCATATTTAATGAAAATTGGGAAACCTGCTTAGTTTAGAATAACTTATATCCTTTTTAACAATGAAATAGGTAGCATATATTCATAATGAGTCCATTGAGCTTAAATAGAAGGAATGTAGACTAAGTATCTTTTAGGACACTGTAGAAGGAGGAAAACAAATTTATTTACTTTTTCTTGTGGTGAGTAACGTGGCAGTTTGGTCCTGGTTGACGACCCGAAGTCGAAGGAATCCGAATTGAAGGTAATCTGTTTTACGGGTTTGCCTACCTCGTGGAATATGTTGATGGGGAACGGAAACAGATCTGATCCTACCCGAATTCCTCAAGATCTGCCAAATATATCAAGGAGATATAGACAGTGGGATTCACTATTAATAGCACATCCCAGGCCTATTAATTTCTTTTTTCTTTTATACCCGCTCCTTTGAAAGGAATTTGCTTAAGAAATATTTCTCACTTAACGGAAGCCCCTTAAGAATTTTGTATGTTGATTGGTATTCTAGAAAATAGCTCGTTCTAAGTAAATTCAGCGAAAATAATGCTAATATGAATTCGCCTAACTGATAAAGCCAAAAACTCCTGCATCAATCATTTTATTTTAGATACCCTTATATTTTTTTAAATATGTATTTGTTTTTAATGAATATATTCTGCAGTGGAATGGATGTTATAAGATTTTCTCATTTAAATATTTATTGTATCAAGGACTGGAAAATATATACCCAAAACAAAACTTTTTTTTTTATTTTTGTAGGAAGTGAAAGGTCAAAAATAAAGAATAATAATTCTTAAATCCCTTATTTATTGGCCAACTAGTTTCTCGTTCTTAGACGCCTCATCTGGAGCTTAAAATCCATTACACAATTTATAAATATCCGCTTCGAAACTCGCATTTTAAGAGTCGGGAGCTTCTCCACAGCAGCTTAGAGGAATGCCGAGAGCAACTATCTGAACAGCAACTATGACGAAGAAACCACGTGTTTGTGTGAAAACTTTTATAAAGAAGGGGAATTCTACACCAAAAAAAACAGCAATAGTAGGTTATATTTTGAATAATGATTAACTAACTGCTTACTTAGTTAATTATAGTTTAAATTTTTAAAAAAGTAGGAAATAAATCATACAGTCAATACTTAAATATACTTAACAGGCCATTCTATACATATTACAGTTATACATATTACAGTTATACATATTACGTTATCATAATAAAAGTTTAGACTCCCTTCTGCTTTTCCTACTTGATGGTGTGTAGTTCTTAACGGGCTTATTTAGTTCATAGAAAATGTATTGCCACAATAAAAAAAACGATCTGACAACAACATATATTAATTATTAGATCTATTGTGGTATTTTCATGATAAAATGTTATCCTTTGTCGGTTTAGTCTTATAGAATTTCATATAAAGAGTTTTATTTTTAAAGAGGCAAGTTAATATGTTATTGCACTTCTGAGAATATACCTTTGAGTATGTTTGCCAATCACAAGAAGCATGCCTTATTAATTCACAAGAACCAAATCGACCGAACAAAAATAATCTTATACTACTCCAGACCGAGGAGATAATCTGCGTTCACAAATTGCATTTTAAATACAGAATAGCAGGAGCAACTTTCTAACAAATGCACAAAATTGAAATACAGAAAATATAAGATCGAGAAAATAAATAGAAAATTTTACTTAAAAACTAGATTCAACTAATAGAAACAAGATGAAGAAAACAAAGAATTATTAATGGAAGGACTTCAATCATGTAACTAATATAGTCTGCAGACAGAAAAGTTAAAAAATAATAAAGAATAACCTGGTCAGAAGATACTTCAATAAAAAACTTTGACAGAATGTGTGCCAATCCAGAGAACCTGGGAGGGAATAAGGTCAAGTGAAATAATACAGTTCAAATTATGTCTGATATCTTGGACGTAAGACTTTGGAGTGTATGTAAATGATGAAACGGCCAGAGAGAGATACAAAGAGGGGGTGAGGGAGGAGTTGGAGGTCCTAAGAATTGTAAGAATCCTTCCGTCCGTCTGAACCCTACATCCTCTTTCCCTTGTACTTTGACCGATGCCTAGGACACTCCGAATGGTTACAGTCACTAGCAGGAAATTGTTGCTGCTGCACCGACAAAATGTTGGACTTTTGCTGAAGGGCTCAGTACCTTCTTTAAAAAGGTATATAGTACACAGTACCTCTGACAGTACTTCTATCCTTTTTGAACCATATCTGGAGCTTTAGCCATCACTCTCTTCTCATCGGCCACTCGGAAAGGTTGACGGTTACCTATTGAGAGAGATTACCTGACAGAGCCCGATATCATTCGGATACCTTTGAGGAAGTACTTAAATCTTATTATTCCCAATGCTGTGACGGGCTCCCTAGAGAGCTATAATAGGTCCATTCCTTCAGAAATGAGAAGCACCGTAAACCTGTGAACCCAGACAGGAGAGTCGTGAATCATAGCCGGTTTTACCTGTACCAGTGGCTGGCGATGGAAACTCTGGCAAATCCACTTCAGGATGTTTGCCAATGTTCAAGGCTTGAAGTAACCAATAATTATTATATAAAACAAAAGAAGAAATTAGATTTTGATCATAATAATTTAGAAATAGGATAGAGAGAGAGAGAGATAGAAAAGTCAGGAGATTTTCCAGGTATTTTGTCCTAGATTATGGGACTATTGTTTCAGCAAAATCCAAAGGAATCTTAGGAGAAAATTTCCTAATAAAAGTTGATCAAATGCATTTTTGTGGCGAACGATTGATTTGAGAGAGAAATGGAAGGCTTCACCTTCATACCATCATCGTTTGTGGCGCTAACTCCTCTCATGCGCCTAGAAGTTGTTAGGGTTTGCAGACAATATAGGTACATTTCTCAAGTAGAAATTCTAAAGTAAATTATTAGATAATTTTCGTTGGGGTTTGGTCAAGGTAGATCCAAAAAAATACAAATTAAAAAAAAAGTGTATTTTTTTTTAAAAAATTATCTGCCGACGTTTCGACTTCATTGTAAGACGAAGATGTTCTGAAGATGTTCATTGCTATCATAAAGACGAGAGGGGACGTCCTGTCCCTAAGTTTACATTTCAATGAGTGTAATGGAAAGACAGCCAGTTCTATTGTCATGAAAATGTGAACTCTCTCTCTCGTCTTCATGATAGCCCTGAAGATGGCTTACAATGTAAGCCGAAACGTTGGCAGATACTTTTTTTTTTAATTTGTATTTTTTTGGGTCAAAAAACTCTCCATTCATTCTAAGGTAAAGACTCTCAGGTACACACCCAAAGGGCTGTCGGTGATCTATCTCTAGAGTGGATTCGAGCTCCGTGCGAGACTGAACAAAGCTTTAACTTCATAACAGTTCATTTTAACTAAAAAATATTTTTTTTTTTTTTTAATTTTAGTTTTACCTATTACTTATTTTNAAATAATTATAATATTTATTATTCTAATGAAATTATTTTTTGTAACCCTTTTTGGAAAGTGGTTGTTTGTGTCCGCATGAGGGTTAAAGTCCTGATAACAACATAATTGCCTAGGAATGACATTTTATTGTATGTAAATGTCTCCCCCGAAGGCGGCAATCTCCTGTTCTTCTTGTGAGTCCTGGTAAAAAGGGCGTATCTACTTGGGGATCGCGGATGAGGGGTCGTTATGCCTCGAATTTGTATAAAATCACCGAAGAAGTTCTCCGCCATTAACGGAATTCCGCCACAGTCTTGCCTTTATTATAATAAGAGATTTATTTTCGTCTTCTCTAGCCCTACTCTTGAATTTACATTCTAAAATAGAGGTATTGTATTTTGTTTTGTTTTTTAATTATATAAAATATAAATGTTATGATATTAAATTGTATACCTAGTATGTTGTATTATGTTTTTATTAACGCCAATAGAAATTAATATTATTTTAAAGTGTGGTACCTCGCTAAATCTCTCCCTCGTCATTGACTGATTTTAGTCATTAACGAAAACATCAAACAGTCAGCAGAAATAATTTGTGTTACAAACTGCGAAAGAATTTAAGCAGGCTAGATATTTAGTATCGCTTTTGTGGGATCGGTAAACTTTGAAATCTGTTGAGATTTTTCAGAAGTAGGAAAGGAATTATTTCTTAATAGGAAATCTGCCAAAAATCGTTCTCTTTAGTAATGTAACTTCAAGTAAATCTCATATGTCATGATTATATTTTTTTTTTTAAGTCTTAGCCTTCCTTTCAACCAGTTAAGGGGCTGTGAAGGGAGGGGCTATCTACAGGTTGCCACCCCATTTTTTAAACACCCATGGCTCTGGACAAGCTTTTATTTTATTCGGAAAAGCTTGGCCAGGGCGGGCTTTGAACCCGCAGCGCCAAGATTGCGATACCTGTACGAATCCCCTAAGCTACACATGGCCCCAAGATTATATTTTAGGAACAGCTGTTGTGATTACTTTAATTTATGCTAAATTACTAATTTAGTAATTTTAATATATAAAATATATTTGTATCCCAATAAATTCCAATGAATAATTTTTAAAATTGGTATATGAGTAATGTCTCTCCTGAAAATAAATATTAACATTACTTTTTTTTTTTAAATCAGAATTTTTGTTAAGAAAGTGACTTTGTTCCTTGTTTTTCTGTATACTCGTTATCGAAAAAACAAGGAATAAAGAACAATTATACAAATGGTATTTTGTACGAAGAGATTCGTGTCGAAATGCAAATTTACCTTCCTTTTTGGGAAGAAGTATAAAATTGTCGGCGTCTCCACCAAAGGGATGCTTTGAAAAGAAGTCTAGATTTGGCATTAGCGTTTTAGCCGACATAAGACTCGACTTGGCATTAGGTGAACATAGGCCGTCGTTAAACGCTTCGAGGAACGAGAGGACATAGTCCTTGGAACCGTGTTCCTCGAGTTGCTCTCATAAGTGGTACCTTTTTACCTTTCTCGATGACGCTTTACTTATCACAATCATCCTAATATTCTAGCTGAGACTGGCGAAAAAAAATATAATTACCACTAAAGTTCAAATAAAATAAAATAAGTGAGTATTTCTTAAATTGGAATAAAATCACTAAGGTAATTGTGTTACACTCTTATTATTATATCCATTTTACATGTATTATTTTTCTATTTTTCATAAGGGGGGGGGGGGAAATAATTTTGCCGAATATTTCTGTATGTCATTTCCTGGTAGAAGGTAATACGCTGACATGGATTTAGCTGACTAGGGTTCGTATCCTGATCAGCATACAGATAATACTGTTTCTACATATCAATATGAATTCCTTGGTTACTTATCTTGAGTGTTTATACATCTGCTGGAATCCAGTGTTAAATGTTTTATCTTTTAGGAGAGCCATTTTACGTTAAATGGGTACCGCTGGATCAAGGGAGTCAAATTCAAATTAGTCAAATTCAGAAAGCATAACGTAAAATGTCAAATTGTTTTTATATTACTAGTCCAATGGCATATACGAGATTAAATACAAATTTCTGAAGACTTGTCAGAGGAAATGAGTATGAGTTCGTCCTAAGTATAAGAGTATGTAAATAAATGTAAATATGGGGGTTAAAGATTTGTTCTACGAAGCAACAGAAAATAAGCTGTGGTGACTGCCATTTAACCACCTCATGAGTTGCGATTAGGGAGTGTTAAATTTAAATATAACCGCTTAATTCAACGATGATATTTTAACCTGATGCTATGTATAGCTCATGGCAAAAACTAAATTTATTAATCCCTCTTAACACTCCCTAATTAAATAGTGTTGAAATTTATATCATTGTATTCATATATTGTGGAAACGTTCAATATGAAATATGAACTTTAAATGGTCAACAGCTGTGTACAAATTTGCAATTAAGCCCTCATCAGAAGAGCCCTTTTCTTTTTCTGGTTTTCTTTAGCGAATTCAGTAAGAATTTACCTATTCAGATTGTTACTGCGACAAATCTATTTAATAATTTTTTTCAATATTTTCTCCATTCCTACTCACTAGATACCAAAAGTGATAGTCACTTTTATATATATAATTTATTTATTTAAGTATCAATTGCGAATGCAAAACACTTTTACGATGTTGTGGGCGTAATATTTCGTTTTGTTCAATGAAACTCAACACAGATTTAGTAATAAGATATATCCTACAAGTGGTGGGTATTACATGAAATGAAAAGCTCAATTACAAATGTTTGCAACGAACTTTTTCAATTTTTCTCGTAATAATAATCGTACCGTTTCGATAATCTAAACTTGAAATGTAAACCTTGGCTCATCCACCACTTCACGAAAAAAGGATTTTCTCAATTTAAGGCCTTTCTCGATGGAAGCCTTGTCCATCTTTGATAGCTTTGAGAATATATCTGACAAACGGTGGGACCCATAATGCGTCCATAAAAAAGTCACTTACTAACAATTCACCGAACCACGATAGTCGATTAAAACAATTTCTTCAAAGGATCTTGAAACGTAATGTTGGATAAAAACTCTAACGGTTAGTATAATTTGCAGTTGGAAAAGTAAAGAATAGTTCTCCTGGCTTGAAACATATGCACTCAGATTATCATCAATTTAACAATAATTTCATGAGTGATATGCACATAAATCAGTCATGATTTGCGACGTACCTCAGTGCAGAACTCTGGGGAGCCGCTAAACCTTCCAAAGTCCTAAGGATAATTGCAAACGCTTCGTATTATGTATCCAACTCAAACCTTCATCAAGACTTTAATTTTCCTTTTGTCCGAGACATTATCTCTACCTGCTTCAAGCTCTTCCACAGCAAGCTTCCAAATCACCCTAACCCTTCTGCCATATCCCTGTCGTCAGACTCCAATCCCTACAACCCTCTCCAATGACTGAAACGGAGATGGCTTCGCCAACCTTTTCGGATTTGACGCCATTTACTGGAACTGGGGTCATAGGGCCCTTCTCCCTGCAAAGTGAAATTTTATTTACGAATTTTTTTTATGTATGTATATTATTAAGCTATCAAATTACAAGATGTTTTATAAGCAGAAAGTAATGAATAAAGATTTATAAAATAAAAAATAAAAAGGCACCGTAAAGCAGGAGTCTCTCTCCCCATCAACTCATTTGCCCTGGTGAAGGCCTGAAATTCGCCTGAAACTTTGACGAAAAAAAATACTTTTTTTTTTGTTTACAAATCATTTTTATTTCTTCAGCTCGCATGACCGTACCCCTGACCTACCTCTCCTCATTTCTGAATATTATTTTTTACAATTATAATGTCGTACCGTTAGAATCAACCAACAAAAGAAAAACTGTCCCATGATATCAATTGCGACTTACTTTCTACAAGTTTTCAGTAATGATGTATATCGCTGGCCGTTCTACCTAGCTTCGAGGTTAGAAATCAACAAGCCGAATCTGATTGGTCCGTAGAGCTGAGGAGGAATTCACTCTAGGTGGTAGATGTGGGCCAGTGGGAAGAAGGAGTAGGGAACGGCAGACCCGGACCGACAATGGACGCGGAGAAAGTGTAGCGAAATTCCTCTGAGCGAGCTTTTGTTTGCCTGGAATCAGTGAGCTTGAGACCCGCCTTTCGACGGAAGCTGAAGTATGCTCACATGGTTAGTGACAATCGGACAGCTGTAATGACACTGAGGACTGACATTTTCTCGGGAGAATATCTTGGGATTGCGTATCTTTAGTAGCTTTCGGTGACGTCATGGGATTTCTTCATGTTCCGTATTATTACATAAGGTATAACGGTTAGTTACCAGCTGTAATAAATAATTTAAATGTTCTTATTTGAATAACGAACTAACAAAGTAATCATTTCATAATCGTAAATGATTTCGATTAAATGAAAGCATAAGAAGAATGAATGCGTAAGATTTCACAAATAAAATACGTGTAAAAACAATGTATGCAAAGTGACAGGATTACTAATATAATTTTGTTTCTTACTAGCAGACCACTTGGCCCAAGTAACGTCGAGTATTCCTACTCTTACTGCAAAAGTTTCAAATAACAAAAAGAGTGTTTGTATAACTCCTTTGTAAAGCACAACTGCAATCCAAAGGGCAAATTAATTGTGACAAGTAATCACTGGGGGAAGTCGTTATGCTCTAAGGCGATCACGCATTGATTTCTATATTGGCCTCTTGGCAGGGTCTTCGTTACTCAAGTCAAACAAATTATGCTTTAGACTGGCGTTTGCAGGACATGTTTCACAAATAAGCACGAAATCCATTCTACCTCCTTGGAGAAGCATGTTGTGAATTCTCCAAAGGGTTTATCGTTATAATTTATCATTTTTGAAATGACCTAACTGCATTCCCAGAGCAGGAGCATGCATATACCATTGTTCTGACTCGTTCTTGTAGGCAGGTGGAAGGATTCGGCTGCGAGGTGTAGGCCCCGCAAGGGCTTGTAATCTGCGATGTAAGAGGGCTAAGTAGAGGAGGTCTCTGATGGGGCTCTCGTGACTGAGGCTATCCAGGGACTCCATCGCCCCTTCACGACCCGGCATCGCCCCTCCCCCCGAACCTTCTTTTTCTTCCTTTCTTACTTTACTACAAATCCTGAGAATAATAATCACTGTGCATCGGACGTGCCATAGCTGGCTCCTGACACCCAGCGCCCCGCCCTCTACGTCGGATGAGACACGCTTCCCTCGGGTCAGATCGTTTTAGCGACGGAAGTCATTCAACTGTCAGCTAACATTTTCTTGAAGTCCTCAGATTCGCTTTTCCCAAAAGCATTATACCATCCAGGAAAAACGGAAAAGAACGAATAATCTTATTCCAATTTAATTGTATGCATTATTTGTACAATCTCCTTAAGACTCCTGACCTATCACTTAATCTTACCCAAACTCTTCATTATTCACTTATAAGAATCAAGTAATGTAATACAAATTTTTCATATTTAAATGGATAATGAGAATTGTCTTTTTTTTTTTTTACTTTCAGGTCGAAATTCAATGAATTTCTCTAATTCACAGTGGTTTTTTTCATAGTGGATTCGTCAGGACTATTGTAAGGGACACATTTTTCGAACACTAAACTGACAAGTAAGGAATTTTTTAGTGTTAATTTTTTTTTGTAGTTAGGCTATGAAAGTGCATGCATTTCCATTAATATATATGATTATAGAATACTGTATTAAACACCTATGTAGCATTAAAATTCAATAATAACGAATTTAAGTAAATTTGAAGACTTAATGCTTGAAAATATCACTTTCATGATATAGTAAGTTTTTTTATCAAAATTTCAGGCAGAAAACCCATATGAGAACCTAAATTATAGAAACATATATAACTGAAAGATCTTACAGTCTCAATAATTGTCATCTTGTTTTTTTCTGATATTATACATATTTAAATTCTACAAATCTACTGAACGTATTAATAAATGGGCCTCTTTAGCAACCAGGGTTAAGAAAATAATTTGAACAAAACTACATCAGGCAAAACAGTCTTATTTAAAACAAAATCTCTTAAAAAAAAGAAATCAATTTAAAATAAAGAGTTATTTAAATTTCCCGTTTATTCCTACAAACCCACCCTTCCTGGAGCCATCTTGTTGCACCCGAACTTCTCCACTTCTTCTACTGATATTTTATATATATAATTAGTACAGGCTTTTATTTTTCGAATCCTACCTTGGGCAGGCTATTTCTGAACTAATGATGCGTAGAATAGGGTGATTGCCTCTAGATAGCTCTTCGGTCTATGATAGTGGTTAAATGAGAGATTAAAAACAAAAAAAAAAATTAAATTATATAAGTTCATATAATATCAAATTTTATTGAATACCTTGAATTAATAAAGTATATTACATGTGAGTATCATAATTAGTAATGTGAACAGTTAATTAAATTGTTTTCCTAATACGGAATAATGTTATACTCTGAATAAACCGTATTAACCAAGAGCTAATTGTTTGAAAGACATTTCTTGGATAAATTATTGGAGAAATATACTTTTTCTCTATCCATCTATTTAATTAACTGATTTGATTGAGTAAAATGAGTAACAAACGAATAAATAAAAACTATGAACTAGTTTCAGACCAAAAGTTGTCTAAGGTACTTATAAATGCTCTTCGCCTGCAACTGAAATATAATTAGAACTTTTTTACTTTTATAGTGAATATAACAAATTTGTGAGATGAAGAATTAAAAACTGATTTGTAAAAATAAAGTGAGAGAGAGAGAGAGAGAGAGAGAGAGAGAGAGAGAGAGAGAGAGAGAGTGAGAGAGAGTGAGAGAGAGATTAGATTAGATTTATTACTGCCATAAGATGTACATCCTGTCTTCCTGAAAAGAGAGAGAGAGGAGTCCAAGATCAGTCATGATGAAGGCCCGAAATTTAGGCCTAAAGGTTGACGATAACAAAACAAAAAAGTTTTTGTTAACAAATCAGTTTTTAATACTTTAGCTCACAAGACCGAATCCCTGACCAACCTCTCCTCTCAACTAATAATGTTTCTAGGCACTATAAGTTTAAGATTTTTAGGAGAAATAATTTCTCCTAATTATTCATGGCAAAATTAAAGAATGAGCGGTTCTATTTGAGTATGCAACTCACAGCATAAACGTGAAGTACAGTTTGTTGTGCTTATAAATGTTGATCCCTAGAAAAACAATTTAACGTATCTGATAGCAATACAAGAGATACAGCAAAATGTATTGAAAATGGTTTGCCTGACGTCTGGCTCGAAGCAACTATATAATTGCCGCTTGTGCTTGATTGAGAAAGATGTGAGATACGGTTTCTGTACAGGACCCTGTAATTGGTGGTTGGGGTAAAACCATTTCTTTATGACGTATATTCCTATCGGTTGGGAGTAAGTCTTTATGATTGCAAGCTTTAATAATTATAAATGGAGTTTCTTTCAGTGCTATATAATTTTCGTGCATTGTATTATTCTACTATGTGAGCGAATATCGGAGAAATAAAACCATTTTTGGACGTTTCAAGGTATTAGGATAAAATAAATGACGCTAACCACAGAGTTACTAAAAAAATCGGTCTTACTTTATCATTCATTTTGACAGGCATTTTGCACATAGGCATCATTAGTATCCTGAAATATCACATCTTTAAACATTCTAGCCTTTACATTTTTAGAAAATTTTTGGAGAATTTCTTGGACAGTCATTTTAATTTAAGGGTGTTGTATGTACTTGAAGCTCAACTTAATTTAAAATGTGTCATTTTCTAAATCTTTAAGTTCGGTGAAGATTCTTTTATTACAAGTGTTTTATTTTGTTTATGCAGTAGTGTTTCACATACTACAGAAGGAGGATGAAAATGCATAAAATTAAGAAGTTGCTTTAGTAATTTTTCGAATAATTCATAAAACATTATTAACATTTATTCCTGAGAATCATTGACCCTGATCTCTAACTAGACCTTTGATTCCTATTGATCGACCGTGAGAAGTTTTTTTCGAAAATGAGAAAATGTAGCCTGTACAGACGAGCAACTCAAAATACGGCGACGAATCGGACAACTCTAGACATTTGCATTCCAACGGCATGTCCTGAACGCAATTCAACACAAATTGTAGGCTGCTTTGTCATCGATGAGCAGGATTCTTTCTGGCCGTGCCCAAAGGCTCTCATCTTTCAACACTTCCATTCAACTGTACATTTGTGGGGATTCACAAGGGTAAGAGGTAACAAGCGATTTGATACGAAGAAATATTTATATCTCTCACTTGACACAAAAGCCGCTTGAAATAAGTAGATTTTACATGTTTCATTTTTATTTATTTTTTTTTTATTTGGTTGTTACATTCCGTAAGTTAGTTTACATTTTGTAATTGCTCGCAATGTTGTTCAATGGCCGTGTGTGCCATTAACATGAGAGAGAGAGAACGGCCAGTGCCATAACTCCTTAATGTTTCATTAATGATATTGTATATGCGAGTATATGGACTAATTTATCTCATGCATTGTAAGATCACATTCAGACTGACTAGTAGTTAATTCCATTAACGTTTGCCATAATGCGCTTTATTTTCTCTTAAGATAAAGGAGTGTATAAAAAGAAAAAGATAACCCCTTTTCAACTAAATATTTCTATTATTATATCATTGATAAATACTCGAACTATTGTCCATTGTTAGCTAATTGCTCGATCCCACCCTGATAGCATTCCTTGGGATGGCTGTCAGAGAACTCTTAGACCTTAACTTAAACTTCCGGGAAATTTTAAATTTTCTGCCCTTAAAGAAAATGGGGCATGTATCTTTGCAAGTAGTAATCCGATGATACGAGGTCTGGTCTGTAGGGTGGATAAGGCAGGAGTTCGAACTCATGTAGTTCTTTAAACTTTTCTTTGGCTGGACGCTAAGTGTGAGGACGAGGATTATCTTGTAGGAATAAAAGTCCTTTTCGGCCGATCAAAGCAGGATTACGCCGAGACATCTTCGAGTACAATCTTTCCAGATGTTCGCAGTTTTGAGATTAGAATTCATAGAGCATCTAAAATGAACAAATAGTGAAGACGCAAAACGTGAATTTATTTTGGTGCTACCGAAAACTAAGTTTGACCGCGATCTAGCCATTGCTTACGGGTTTTAGGATTTCTCCAGTAAACTCACTTTCCATCGGAGTTGATGATCTTGTGGAAAAAGCTCTTATCAAAAAGGTTTTGTGAAGAAGTCAAATGGGATTCTGCAAGCTTAGATAATGCTCTAAAGGGATTAAATATTAAATAGAAATAAAACATTTACAGTCCTTGAATCTTTTTTTTAAAATCCCCTTTATTTTTACAATGGAAGTGCTAAAAATTAACTTCTTATATACATTACTTTATTTTTTTTTTCATTGATATAACATTTTTAAGGACTTTTCAATTTGGTCTGTCTCTGACCCCCTCCTCCCTACCCCTTCTTTTTGTCTGGTTTCAACTATTTACAACACTTTGTGGAATGAAGTGTCGAATTTCTTCATTATTCTAGTACGTGTCAAGAGTTAAAATTTGTATTAGCAAGCGAATATTATTTACGCCTAATTGTTTCTATTTAGTAATAAAATTGTAGTTTACAGAAGAGACACTGTTCGCGTAGTCTAAGTTTCCATATTTCTGATTTATTTATTAAAAAATAAGCACCATGTTTTTTTTTTTTTATAAAAAGCGCTGTCAGAAGAAAGTCGAATATATTGGGCTTTTGGACATTTAATTGTTTACATTCTTGTAGATGTTAAGGAATTTTTGATTGCAATAGACCATTTTATTTGGTTATAAAGAAATACTGATTTAAATTTCAGTGGTATGTTTAAAGTTTTCAAAAATTGTGATCAGTGAATTTTAATTGAGTCAATCAAGACTGAAATTCATTATGATTTATTGCTCTATTGTTTTTAACTATATAGAAATTTTAATGGTAGATTTTGATGCCTTGTTATTAACATATATTTTAGGTTTCAACTAGTTTTCAAGCTGTCCTGGTAGTCAAACTAGGCAAAAGTGGATTGTTTGAGCCTTAAACTATTTTTATCAAACACTTTTGATTTTGTGGTTTGTGAAAGAAATGATGAAGGAAATGACAGATTGAGGAGGGCTTTCACAAAGATAAATTTATGATGCCCTCCATTACTATGGAATTTTTAAAACGGAAAATATATATCTCTGTTTACCTAAAACGGTAATGTATATGTATAAACGTTCATGTGAAGATTCTTACAACTGCGCTCTTACTCTCTGTAGTGTTAATTCCACATGAATAAGCGCCCTTCGAGGGAGTCCGGCAAACAGGGAGACTGCTGGGTGAGAGTCCGTTCCTCGTCAGATTCCGAGCGATATTCCCTTGTCCTGTGCTGGCGGTCCCTGGTCATTGTCTCTCCTGTTCCTCCAGACGATACTCCTGAAGGATACGGTATTCTGGAGGGTGAACTCATCGGGAGGAGAATGTCCTGTAGGCATTTGGTAGTTATGTAAGTTGTGTAGAACGATTGGGCTTCTTTTTAGTGCCTAATTTGTTATCCTGAGGGTCACATATTTAGAGCCGAGTTACCTCGCTCCTTAAAGAATTTTTTTTTTTTTAAGGATAATAAGAACGCAATTTATCGAAGTAAAAGTTATAAGAGAGCAATTGGATCAAACTCTTTTAAAGAATTTCTCAACCACTTAGGGTCATTGGAGGAACATTATTACTAACCTTTTTATAAGAATATACCTCGCATAATGATAACCAAAGTAATTAATAAAAGCTTTAAATTGAGAAAATTAACTACCAAAATCTTTAAACAGAATAATATGAAACGTTATCTTTAGAATGTGACTGGTTTATATAAAATTAAATGAGATTTTTAACTTTATCTATTATTTAAGTTTTTTGCTCATATAAAATATATATCTTAACAATAAACAAATCTGTATTCAGTTTCAATGTTCTTAACTGAATATTACGCCTCTTTCATAAAAAAGAAATCCTATTCCCTGATTTTCCTCCACAAAGAACTCATCCTCACATTTTACAATGAACAATTATATTTCATTTAAGCAGTTACTTTCTGCAATTAAACTGTAAAACTAAAATTTACCGTTCAAAAACCTGTTACATATACTATTTCATTGCATTTAATGAAATAAAATAAAATAATAAAATCTGGTTGAATTTCATTTTACTAAATTGAATATTACGCCCGTTTCATCGAAAATTAATTTTTTATCAATCTTGCCAATCAGGTAAATGTCCAATCCTGTTCTTTTGATTTGCCTTCATAACGAACTCATATTGTAAATGTTAAAATCACAGCCCTCATTTTCGTACCTTAAAACCTAAATGTAGCTTCTACATCGTCAAATTAAAATTTACGGTTATTAATCCCCACCCCTAGTTGGTTAATTTCGATGTGTGCCAACTGAAATATTTCTTTATCAATAAAAGAATCAGTTTTTAGTTACATTCCTCCACACTAAAAATTATGCCTAAGACATCTGATGTTGCAACTATGAGTGCTGAGTTCTTTCACACTTTCCTTATTTATGTTATGTATATTACATACATTTCATCCTTCTCCTGCTGGGAATATCAAATTAACCATTCTCTCTAGCTGATGTCCGTCTTTAATGAAACATGGTAAATCTGCTTAGATTATGCAGCTCCTGTCTGTACTTAACAAAAGCTTCTTTTTGCAGATAGCTACTTGACCTTATTCATGTGGTATTGGTCTTGGGATTTGAAATAAATAAGTTAACCAATTTGTAAACAAAAAAGTATTTATTATTACCAAATTTCTGGCATTCTTCAGGGCATTGGGGATGATGCAGAGAGAGAGAGAGAGAGAGAGAGAGAGAGAGAGAGAGAGAGAGAGGTCTCCTACTTTAGGATAACTAAAGTGACTACTAGAGTCATGATTTAGCTACCCCAAAGAAGGAGACTCTCTCCCTCCATCAACCTCATTGCCCTGAAGATGGCCTGGAACTTAGGCCGAAACATTGTCAATAGTCAAAACTTTTTTGCTTTACCAATCAATCTTTATTTATTCAAAGTCCGGGACCAAATCCCCAATCTATCCTTCCACAAAAAGCTTCTTTAATTTATTTTGAAAGCAAATGTTAGGGGGGTAGGAGGAGGGGATATATCAGTGACGTCAGAGTGGTTCACGCTCCTCCGATGAGAATTCTGCAATTGGCAAAAGGATGTCCACATGCGCATACCTGTATTCTTGTGAGTGCACTAAGGACACTGTTTAGGAGGGTACCAGATAGCGCTGACTTGCCATCGAGAAAGATGTGTTGTTTTTGTCCCCAAGGGTAACAGAAGGATTCAATAGGTACGGTTTGCTGTAGAAAATCATCTCTTCATGCTAATTTTTATAGAAAATTATCTCTCCTAATAGACCAAGTTTTAAATTTAGTAAATACAGTGTCAAAGCAAGAGCTACCTTAAAACAAAATCAAAAAACTTGGCAGAGACGTTTTATTATTGGTTCAACAGAGAGGTGAGTCCCCCTACATTTAATAAATTAAGACATGAACGTTTTTATTCTGCCATCATCAAGCCTTCATGAAACGAATTTCCATTTGAAAATGTGGTATCAAATTATATGAAAGTGAATGCAGACTTATTTGACGAATGGTTATTTGACAAAAAAGTATTTTCATGACCCATGATGGAATTAATTTCAAAAAAAGCTAAATCATTCTGACTAATTTTGTTTCATTTTCAAAGCTAATATAAGAAGCTGATGAGTTTCAACATACACGTAAATTATTTAAAATAATTTCAGCGACTATAATACTTTGTAAAGAACTGGAGAAATTACTCAGGGTTTTGGCCAGGATCATAAAAATAAAATACTCAAAAATTGTTGGGGAGTTATTTTATTATTGCCAACGTTACGACTTAACTTGTAAGTCATCATCAGGGCGATAGTGATGTAAGGAGAGATCTCCGAGGTCTCATAATCCAGAACTAAACCTAATGTCCTGTTTAGTTCTGGACTCTGAGATGCGACCGTAAAATCTCACCTGACATCACTATCGCCCTGATGATGACTTACAAGTTAAGTCGGAACGTTGAATAAAATAACTACCCAACAATTTTTGAGTAATTTATTTTTATGATCCTGGCCAAAACCATGACTAATTTCTCGAGTATATGGTAAGACTCGACGGCCAACCAACCTCCAACCTTTGTAAAGAACTTTTAATTTAAATTCTTCTCAATAACTACCATATTATTTACCAGGGTACCAAACATGGTTGCATTGCTGAACACCGACGGGTCGAAGTTAACCACCCATAAAGACTCTGAACTTCTTATCTTAAGTAATTTCCCGTCTCACTCCATATTTTCCATTAAGATGAGGGTTCTTTGGGAGTCACCCCGGACGAAACGCAATCGATATTACTAAAAAAAGTTTTTGTAAAAATAGAAATGTGTGAACTTCCAGATCCAAATTTGTTAACAAAACGAAACACATTTATTTCTTATGTAAATGTTATGTATAAGATGAGATAAGATAAATGTTATAATAATTCCTCGTCATTTATGAGATCTAAGAAAGCACAATCGTAATATTTAACGTTCCTGTTTTAGGTAAAGTTTTATAAAAACATAAAAGAGAGGTTTAAGTCTCCTTGCTTTAAGGGCCTATCTTGCTCTTCCCTCCAGAAGCAGGACTTCATTAACTCACTTCACTGCTTAATGGCTTCCGGGGTCAGAATTTACTGAAAGTTTACTCAAGGTAAATACATTTATTTATGTCAATCTTAAGGAGAATTCAGCTTAATGCTTATGCAGCTCCTGTCTGATGGTTTTTCGTAAAAAAAAAAAAAAAAAAAATCAAATATTGACCTAAGGGTTACGCAGCAAGATAGAGACTGATAGAATCGAGGGAGAAGGAATAGGAATGCCTTATGAGAAAATAAGGCGTGGATTCGATTCGAGCCTGGATAGAGGTGTTGGCCTAGCTGCGTGAAGTATTAGTGAAGTCTTAATTCTGGGTTTGGGCCGACATAAATTGAGAGGGAGGGATGGGAGAAAATAAACGTCTTGGGATCCTCTAGGAGACGGGGAGAGTGCTGGGAGAGAGAGACTTCAGGGAGAAGATGCAGTCAAGAAACGGAGGGAATTGATAGGGATGGAGACCTGAGAAAGATATATAGAGGGAACAGCAATAAGACACAACGAGAGAATCAATTATCCGAATCTCCCGTGGAGGGTATCAAATTTGGATTGGGTATCATTCGTGTGGAAAAAAGGAAAAGAAAAGTAAAAATATATCACTTCTAGAGAAAGGAAAAAAATCAGTCACAGAGGAGCTGCTTCAACTAAACACATTTTTAGAACTAAGCAAACTAAAACAGTAGACAGTGCAATAGGAAAAATCACTAAAGTTGGTTCCGAGCATTTCGGGAAGAGAGAGTAAGGGTTCTTGTATTTCTTAAAGAACTAATTTAGCATTGAGTAGTAAAATAATGTAAGGAAATTATATTTTCCTTCACACCCTCTATCTAATAACCAAAAATTAATTCAATCAACGATTTTTAATTTAAAAAACTAATTTAAAATTTAGTTTCTATTAAAAGTTTCTTATGTTAAAAATTTGTATACTAACAAAAAAAAAGTCCTTTCAACTATGATCTTTCATTCATAAATGTTCTTTGCTATGCATTTGTCACAAAAATGTTCCAAAATAACTTTCTTTCTCTGTAATTACTTTTTCAATAATGGAGTAGATGACGAGCAATTTGTTCTTTCTCTGGAACCCGTCCCCCTCAACTTAGCCATAACGCCTGATCAAACATATTGCGAAAAGAAGCTCAAATACCTAATGTGCTGTTCTTTCTCTGGAACCCGTCCCCCTCAACTTAGCCATAACGCCTGATCAAACATATTGCGAAAAGAAGCTCAAATACCTAATGTGCTGTTCTTTCTCTGGAACCCGTCCCCCTCAACTTAGCCATAACGCCTGATCAAACATATTGCGAAAAGAAGCTCAAATACCTAATGTGCTGTTCTTTCTCTGGAACCCGTCCCCCTCAACTTAGCCATAACGCCTGATCAAACATATTGCGAAAAGAAGCTCAAATACCTAATGTGCTGTTCTTTCTCTGGAACCCGTCCCCCTCAACTTAGCCATAACGCCTGATCAAACATATTGCGAAAAGAAGCTCAAATACCTAATGTGCTGTTCTTTCTCTGGAACCCGTCCCCCTCAACTTAGCCATAACGCCTGATCAAACATATTGCGAAAAGAAGCTCAAATACCTAATGTGCTGTTCTTTCTCTGGAACCCGTCCCCCTCAACTTAGCCATAACGCCTGATCAAACATATTGCGAAAAGAAGCTCAAATACCTAATGTGCTGTTCTTTTTAAAATTTTGAACGCTAGAACGTATGTCTCTTTCTCTCTTACACCCCTCCTCCGTATCTCTTTCTTTCTAATCCTCTCTTTCTCTACCCCCTCTCCCCCCTCCCATAATGAGAAAATTACATTGTACACTTATCATGTTTTATACATTTTTTTTTTTAAATCCCAACAATAATGAATTGATAAATTTACAATTTGAATTTTTTTCCAAATCTCACTCCCTCTCGAACAATTTGAGCCATTATAGAACTTAGCCAGAGGTTTTCAAAGCTTAAATCCGAATTTGGTTTCTTTATTTTAACTGGAATGCATATATAATATATATATGTATATATTTAAAGATTATATATATTTATATATATATTCATAAAGGTAGATAATCAGTGCCTCTGGAAGTTCGTGTGGGTGGGTAGATAGATGGCTGGTGATAAGTGTATCTGCTTCTTTATTGACAGCGCTTATCCTGATCCTGCCTGGACATGGAATAATCAGATCGTTGGAGAATTTATAAAACTAACTAAAAAGTCACATCATGCTTCTAACCAAAATATATCTTTTATGACAAAAAAATATTTTTTAGAATTTAAATAGGCAATTGGCTCTGCTTAAGTTTTGAAGAAAAAAAAAACAACCTAATTACGCTATTTGTTAAAATAGGTATAAGTCTCTTATAATGCTATTATACTTTTGTTAATTTATTTCACATATTTATGTGCAAATAAAAAAAAATATGCGCTAAAAATTAACTAAATTTTGTATTGTATTTCAAAATTACCTAAAGCACTTGGAACGATAAAGCTTTTCAAACATAAAACTCATATGGCTTCGACAAAGCTCTCTCTTTTTTATCTTTAAATTATTTAATTATGAGGCTTGCAATTTGTTTTTAACGAATTATATTATTAGTATTCATAAGTGTCGTTTACTGGATGACTGAAGAAATTTTTTCAAAAGTCATTTCTTAGTATAAAAATGACCATCCCTTAGATGAAATAAACAGTGAAAAAACATTCCAAGGAGGTTAAAATTTACTAAAATATCTAACGCAGAGTTTAGACATATTTTAAAAATAAATTATTTTATTTTTTTTTTAATTTTTAGGATAGTTTGAATTTTTTTTTAGGGAACTACAGCTTTATTAGCATCTCGCCCAGGTCAATCTTTTATTTATAAATAACAGCTTGTCCTTAGCCATGGGTGTTTAAAATGGTGTGGCAATTTGTACATAGCCCCTCCCTCTATGATCTTAAGTGGTTGAAAGGGAGGCTAACACTATATAAATTTTAAATTTTATTTAAATAGGCAACGTAGCTTGTACTGAAAAAGATTTTGGTACAATACTCGTTTTCTGAGATTAATTTGTTAATTTGTTTGTGTTTATGAGTCGTTATTTCCCAAGTATTGATATTTATGGCTCTTAGAAGAGTTTTATCAATATTCTTATCAAAGTAAAATGTTTTTATAACTTTTTTAGAATCTGATATAATAACCACCCATTTATATTGGAAACTTTTCTGATTGTTCCAAAACTAGAAAAAAAAAAGAAAAAAAAAAGGGGGGGGGGAACTATAAGTTACATTCCCTGCAAATGTAGTCCACATATATAACACATGTAAAATCTTATGAATTAAGTTGAAAATAAAATTCGAGTCATCAAAAATGCAGTGAAGAATCATTGAAATTTTTATAAAATCTTGTCATAGTACTAAAATGAATAGCATTACTTCCTTGCAAGAAATGTATGAAAATCATTGCCGGCTGCGATATATAGCAATCAAGAACAAGTCGGATAGAGAGTGCAGTGCTCACACAAAAGAAAATATCACAAGGAGCAAAATTTTCAAGGGTCTCTCGCCCTTCGTCAGTGAGAAATGAAGAGAGACTGTCTGTGTGTGTACATATATATATATTTACTTGTATATACATAATATTGTATAGCCTGACCTTTGGAAAAAATCATCAACATAATTGAAGTTGTTTAAATGTTGATGAATTTCTGTACTCGTCAGAGCTCTTTCCGCCCCGTGACTGATTTTAGCCATTACGATAGCAATTATTAATTGTGATGACTAGAGTAAATATTACAAATAAATAAAAGATCGGTGAAGAATTATAAAAAATTGCCAAGAGTCACTTCATCAGACCACAGTCCCGTGGCGCCCATTCCTTGATAAGGAAATGTACTTACAGATAATATCGCTAAAGCTGTCTTGTCCTCTAGACAATCTGGACTGTTTGGAAAGGTAGAGCGATGTAAACTTTCAATTTAGAATTTACATCATCCTTAATATTGTTTCGTAAAATGTTACAAAAGTAAGCGCGAAAAAATATATTTCTGCATATTATATATTACTAATGTTTATCATAGCACTATTCTTAACAAAATATTGATGATCATTCAACTTTTTCTACGTTTAAACAGAAGCCTGAATAACAAAGTTGCTTTTTTTACTTTAAAAATTAAATTGTATATACATATTCATAAGTTGAGATATATATATATATGGTATATATATATTTCTTCTTTTTTTTCTTCAAAAGTCTCGTTATTGTACCATCGTGATTAGCTTGATTAATTTACAGAAAATCTGCTACCGAGAGAGAGAGAGTCGTAGGAGGAAGAGAGGGGAGATGGGGTGAGAATGGAAGGGGAAAGGGGGGGGGGATGCGAGAGTCAGAGCAATAAGTCAGAGCTAGACAGATTGAAAGAGAAAGGTTGCAGTATTTGGTGTGATCGAACAAATTTGTAAAAAAAATTGTTCATTCAAATGAGCCAAAGAGAAGGAAGGGTAATGGCGTAGATAGGAGGTTACACGAGTGCTGGGTGGTGGGTCTGGGATTGCCATGTTCCCACGTCAGATAGGTCTCTCTCGTGTCAGCCATCCCATGATGGACGGACCTCACGAAGAAGTCATTTGAACCACAAATCTCTGAATGATGCGGCCCGCGGAGATTTACAAGGCACATTTACAAAGGGCGGTGTCCCATCTGGCAGTGCCGAGAGCAGTCATTTGGGGAATTGCCTCGTACACATGATCGGAGTCTGTAAGGTAACCATCGCTTGGCTTCCCTAGAGAAGTGATTAATTAAATATTTATTTCATCTGTTGAAATTTGGAACATTTCCGTATCATTTATCAATTAACGATATGCGTCCAGTTTCAATGATCCAAACTAAATATTGAGCAATATCAATTTTATTCGCACTTGACCTTACATATAATCGCAAGATCTATTCGTTCGTTTTCACTCAACCCACCCTTATTTTTGTATTTAAAAGTTACCTAACAAATTTGAATTAGATTAGACAATTGTTTGTGGCTTCAAGACCGTTAAATTATAATTCCAAGCCAACCTCAATATCTAATGCTGTTGAACTCTAATAATATCTCCATGACATACACATCCCGTCATGGAAATGTGAACTTAGGGACAGGACGTCCTCTCTCGTCTTCATGATAGCCCTGAAGATGGCTTGCAAATGTAAGCCGAAACGTTGGCAGATAATCTTTAAAAAAAAACACTCTTTTTAAAATTTGTATTTTTTTTATTTATCTACCTTGACCGAACCCCAACTAATAATTCTGATATCTATTCGAATAACAACATAAAATCATCTAATAATTCTAATATCTCTCTTCTTAAAAATCAAACCTGTACAGAGTTGCACAACTCAAAAGTGAATATTCGTAATTATAATGGACATACTTTTAAATAGAAATAAAAGTCTGCTCAATGGTGTAAATGTTTAGAATAGGGGAGTTACCTGTAGATAGCTCCTCTTTCAATAAGCTAAGGGGTTTAACGGAAGGTTAAAAAAAAAAAAAAACTTGCCTCAGTACTTAACAATGAAATAAACATGTTCGTACATTTTTATAAAAAAAAAAAAAAATCGAACAGTTAGGAGTAAAGTTGCTCTAAATTTCAATTCAAGTATCAGTAGCATATAAATGTTACGCTACATAACTTAGCTTGCAGATTTCGTGTAATGAGCTTCTTCAATAAGTACTTAGTGGATGTTGATCGGCCAGGGGAAACAGAAAATTATTTTTTACTAGCATAGCTTTGACGTCACTCATCAGTACAAAAATGTTAAATTATGAATATTTTCATTTGTGGGGTGGGCGTTAGTAACAAACATTTGTGAGAGAATCAGTGGTGAAATCACATATTTCGGCGGAGTATTTATGCACATGGCGGGGAAGATATAATTTCCCCTTGAGGCCGCAGGCGTGACTCTGCCCTCGGCAAGTCCTCGATCCGCGAATATCTGGAGAAGAAAAAGGAAGCGAAGCAAAGTGGTGGTTTTGTCTGTCTGTGATCTATGGGAGTGGGGGCCTTACTCGCTGACAGTCCTCTCCGCGTGGGGGTAATTCTTACTTGCCTCCACCTCACCATAAGCCACTCTGCTTTTCCACTCCTTCATTATCCCGGGATTAATTTGACAAGTTTTAGCGATTTGCGAGGGAATTGCCTATCTCTTGAGGCCTCTTTCATAAAGGGCTTTTCAAATCTCATCAATATTTCACCCCACCCATCTACTAGACACCGAAAATGGTGTCCAGAAGTTCCTTACGAATAACCATAAATTTGTGCACATTTCTGCTCATGCGCCACAGCCCTGCCGTACATAAATATTTATCAATAGTAATCAAGAACAGGATGTAGAGTGTAGTGAACACACAAAAAGACAGAGTATTTTTGTGAGTATATAAATAGTTTTTCTTTTTGTGTGTTTACTACACTCTACATCCTGTTCTTGATTACTATATATCGCAGCTCCGAGTTTTTAGTTTTCTACATATAGTTCATGTATATATATATATATATATNTAGAGTGTGTAGGAGTAATTATTAAAATAAAGAATCAAATTCATTATTTTGTCTCCTTCATGCATACCATCCAAGCAAGTTATATAAATCTAGATGTAAAATATGTTGTATACTAGATAAAAGAAAAAAAAAATGTTTTTGCATTTTTCATCAAATATTAATTTCTAATAAAGTTTTTTTTCCCCTCTTTAATTAATTTTAGTATTCATTATAGCACAGCAGTGTCTTTGCTTTTTAATATCTTTTTGGCATAAGTGAAGTAATAATTTATTTGAAAAATGGTTACACTACAACCTTACTATTTATACTTTTACACCAAATTAAGGGGTGTAAAAAAAACCGTTTCATTAAATTCAAGTATTAATGGACTATTAATGACCAATGACGGCGTTCTGCAGGAAGACGTTAAGTCAAAACCGTCTCCATAAGAACTCGCGAACTTGCCAGGAAGTATGGGGTGTCGAAGACTGTTAGTCCTACCATCTACTCTCCACGGGGAAGATAATAAAGATCAGTAGACACGTCCCCCACGAACTTACACCTCAGCAGTCAGCTGAGAGGGTAGAAATTTGTGAACAGCTACTGATAAAACCTGAAATGAGATTTTACAGTAAGAATGTCATCTGCGATGAAAACTGGGTTTTCTTACGAAAACCGAAATCCTTAAGCAAAGGCTAGATTGTGAACAAACATCTTTTCTGGTTACTGCATAGGGCAATTTGAAAAAAAAAAACAAAAACAAAAAAAATCTATATTGCATTTTTAGAATTTTGAAGGTTCTGATGAATGCTGTATTAATTCTGCGTTTCAAGATTTATTTGACAGCCATCCCAAGAAATGGGATCTGTGTAGGATCGAACGTTTCGGCTAGCAGATGGCTAATGACGGTAGATAACAATGGACTATACTCTAAGTATTAATTGTACACAAATATTTGTACACGGTCATTATTGTTTATATGTCCATTTAATATTCCTCAAATTATCTGCTAATAAATAAGATTTTCCTATTTAATCAATAATTATAGTAAAGAAAAGAATGTTATAAGATCCTAACTAAAGAAATAGAAATAGAAATAAATAATAATGAAACTTCATTACACTTTAAGGATATCTTACATCCTTAGTAAGGGCTACTTTAAATCATGCTCCCTACACTGAAAGAAACAATATCTCTTAAATGTGTATCAGTAAATGGGGTGCTTAAATAAATATGAAGCAATTTCTATGACTAAAATTTAGAGCATTCTATGACATCTTTTGAATAATAAATATATATATTTATTTACTCCAGAGAAGTATTGAATAATATTTACATGGGAGAAACTCACACTCTCATCATTTTCACAATACATACTCCACACTAAAAAACTTCCTTTGGATGGCCAATATCAGTAAATAAAATAAATTTAAAGTTATTGATTAAATAAATAAGTTCAATATTCATTCATTTCACGATTAAAGAGTAATTTTAGGGCTAGGAGGACTAAGTACTCTTTTGTCTCTGTCAATCAAAAATATTAAACACCGCAGATTATTCCTCAATTACTTTCCTTTTTACAAATTAAAAAAAGTATATTTAAAAATTTTCAACTTTCTTTTAATAAAATATGTATTATAAAAATTGTCGAAAACTTAATGCTTCAGCAATAAAATTTAATTTTATTTGAAGTGCAATTGTTAAAAATATTAAACCAACGTACTCTTTTCTCAACGAAATTCTCTCTTTGAAAAACTTACTGCGTCATTTTAAAGTCACCATCACAACAAAACTTTTTAGGAACAGAACAAAGGGCAGTTATGTTTGAGCCCTGTTGAGGAAGTTCCTCATCTTCTGATAATTTTAATAATTATTACATTATTCTCTTTATTAATTACTTTGGAATGTTGCTATTGGTCGGAGCTGGTTGTCCGTGCCTCCGGGGTACGACCGGAAGACAAAGCTTCCACACACAACGAGACTCACGCCACAGGCAACTGTTCGCGGTCGGCTCTCGCCACAAGAATGAGTGATTCGTCATTCTCTTCTTCACTGAAATATGTCTTAGGCGTCGCACCTTTTCCCCACTCATTCTCCATTCTATTTGTAAATCTGCGATTGTCATTTCTACTCACGCATTTCATTAATCATTTTTTATTTATTTAATGTTATTTTAAATAGAATATATTTTTGAGAAAGTCCATCCCGCAGTATCAATTAGAAAGAAGATATATAAAGATTCTTACCAAATTGTTCTCATTATTATATAAATAGCGGATAAAGATAAAGAGGAATGATGCCTATGGTTCTCTACCATGAAGAAATTATTTTCCATTAGACAGCTTACATATTCTAATAGAATATATTTTTCAGAAAGTCCATCCCGCAGTATCAATTAGAAAGAAGATATATAAAGATTCTTACCTAATTGTTCTCATTATTCTATAAATAGCGGATAAAGATAAAGAGGAATGATGCCCAGATGCTAAGATAAAAAGAGCGTATGCGACTCCCATATCAGCTCTGGCAATGGGAATATTGATGCCGAAACATGATTTCCTAATAAAGTGCAATGCTGGTGCGTTTTGTCCTAAATGTAACTTTGATCGCAGTCCGAAGTAGTAACACATTTCATTATTTTATTTCAATACGATAACCCACAATCTGGCTTAATCAACATGAACTTTGTCATCTTCAATGTCACATGTGGATAATGAAAATTTCAAAACTTAATGAGGAACTTCAAGAGTTAATGGCCTAAATCTTTGGAAGGCTTTAAACGTGGTTTCCTATGAATAGCTAGAAAAAAAAAAAAATCAATTTGTCCAGTTCTTGTGTGGAAATGAGGGAACACGGTATTCTAGGATAAAGAGCGTTACTGAGCAAGTAGGCCCAGGTTCAATACTCGCGGTTAGTTATCTTTATTTCTTCTGTAATGGCGTAGAGGTTATTGGTGTGCTCCTAAGGAAACCTACCAGGTATGCAAGTTTAAAATGTCGTTTTAATTCCAATAGAATGCGCTCTTAGCCTATTGAAGGATTTGCTTACCTCTAAACGCTATTTTGTTTGTTAGTCATTTGTTTACAAAAGTCAGTTGTTTTTAAGTCGTTTACGTGGACGTATCATACCTTTCTTTGGTGTTAAAAATGTCTAATTTTAAGCCAAATAAAGAGCATTTGCGGCATGTCATGATTTTCTTATTTAATCAAAAGAAAAAGGCATCTGAATGTCATCGAATTTTTGTTGAGACTTATGGCGATCTTGCTCCAACCGTCAAGACATGTGAACGTTGGTTTCAACGTTTCAAACGTGGTGATTTTGATGTTACTGATCAAAAACGAGAAAATCGACCAAATCGACTACGAGCTTCTCAAGCCCGGCGAAACAGTCAATACCGAGCGCTACCGACAACAAATGATCAATTTGAGTCACGCATTGATCGAAAAACGCCCAGAATGGGCTCACAGGCTCGCCAAAGTCATTCTTCAGCATGATAACGCTCCTGCACATTCAGCCAGATTGACTAAGGAAACGATTTCTTCGCTTGGTTGGGAACTCCTACCCCACCCGCCGTATTCATCTGACCTGGCGCCTTCTGATTATCACCTCTTCTCATCGATGGGACACTCATTGGCGGAGCAACACTTCAACAATTTCGAAAACGTACGAAAATGGCTCGATGAATGGATTTCAAATAAAGATGAAGCATTCTTTTGGAATGGTATCCATATATTGCCCGAGAGATGGACAAAATTTGTAGAAAGCGAGGGCCAGTACATTGAATAAAATATATTATACTTTTTTTTAAATTACTGTGTATATATTTTAAGAAATAAACGACATTTTAAACTTGCATACCTGGTAAGTGGGCTACTTATTTACCATTCGACATTGAATGAGGAAAAAACAGGCGCCAAGGACAGTGTGATGACCACAACCTTCTCAAGTGTGCTGTTCTTCATGAATAGACACCTGTAAAATGAGTTTCTCCCCAGGGTCTCTAAGTGGAACCAAGGGTTTTTCCCGGCTTGGAGATATCGCACATTACTAACAATTTAAAACGGTAGAGAGAGATTTAGTGGAAGGCCAAAATTTATTATTAACTTTGTTAATCCGGTGTCACCAAGTGGTATCAACGAGTCATCTCCAGCTGTCATTGTCGTGAGCCCTGTCCCGTAGTTCTGGGTAGTTCTTCAACACTTCCACTTCATATGGATAGTGGACATCCATGTTTCTACTTATCCCCTCCCTTGAGGGGGGGGGACCCTTACAAACCTGTCCTAAACTTGTGAGGAAGTGTAGATAATTACAAATATTATCGATCATTCCATACCTTGAATTATATATGTATGTGTGTGTGTCAACTCTTTACAGGCTACAGTTTTCTAAATTTCTGAATTAAATCCAGGAAGTAGCTGATAAATTCAAAACGAAAGACTAAGCCCGTTATTGAGTAAAATCAGACCCCATAGAAAAGTAATCCCTTCTTTCAATATCAAGTGTTGGTAAAAAATATTTTTAAGGGGGTAATATTGAGTTTAGATTAATGAAACTGAACACAGATAGAATTATTGATAAAATAATTATTTTAGGAGTTAAATAGCGAAATTCAACAGCAGGAGTGAGATTTACGTGTCCCGTCGATTTCAATTTTACTGCCAAAAATAAAACATTATTATTAAGTAAACGTTGTGATTAAGTGAAATCGGACGAATAGGAGTGAGTTACCTAAAAGGTCATGTGTGAGTCACGAATGTTTCTTCCCTGCAATGGGCTAATATTTAGCTTAAAGCAATAAAACAATCAGGATTTGTTTATTGACAAAGATATATTCTATAAGTGAAGGGAATTGCATAAGATGGAAATTTCATGTATTAGTATTCACTAAGAACGATACGAGGACTTCTCTTCGTTTACTAACTGGATCTCCAGCAGATTAGTCTGTCTAAGGAATAAGGAGATTCAATGGAATTTTACGGGTTCATGTGATAACTATAATTGATCTTTTGCGTCACATATTCACAAAAACCCGGACCTTTGATGAAACGGACTATTTCAATGCTTCAGATTATAATAACGCATTTTTAAGGTATATGTTAAACAAACTTTTTTATTTTTCTTTTACTGATCTACTAAGAGCGGTAAAATGTCCATTTATGGGAAAGAGGACCAATTGTCTTCCTCTTCCTATGGTTCTCTACCATGAAGAAATTATTTTCCATTAGACAGCTTACATATTCTATTGTTAATCATGAACCCAACAATGTCTCAGCTGAACGAAAAAAATGGTTAGCTATATACTCTTCCATTAAAAGTACATGAGTTTAACTTAGCCAATGGATGCCTTCTATTCAGGGCCATTATTAGGAATGAATCAGAAAATATTTATGCTCATGGTATCAATGAAACTGAAATACGCCAGTTGTATTAGGTAGTACTATAACCTATTCATTAAAATATTAAAGGAAAAAAAGATTTGTGAATTGTAGAAAAAGCGTTTTAAATAGTTAACTAATTTAGATACACTTTTGTTATTTTTTCATAATATCTTCTGGAATAGTTCGACTGATAAGGGATCTCAGTTTCTTTCACATCTTCCAAACCTGGAAAGGAAATGCAGGAGTGTGCTGGAGTTTCTTCTTCGTCGGACAGATACAAATAGCTGCACGCTGTTACTTGTACTGACAAGGAGCAGAGGCCAACGGTACGAGAACGCTTCGCCATAGCTGTCAGCTGTTTACGAGTGCAATAAAACCCATGGAGTCCCCATTGTGCAGGGAGCCATCAGACTGTAGACAACACAGTCTTACCCCATTGGGCAGTGCCAGTGCCTTCTATCGCCCATCACTGGCGTGGACCTAACACCTTAGCAACTTCACAAGTGTCACATATAATTTTTCTGCACCTCATGGAGGAATAATGGATCCTGCTTGGTAACATTGAACTTCACTAATATTCCACATTCCTCCCCCACTGAATGTTACTGCCGAGATTATTTCGGTAGAGCCTACACTTTCTAATACACAAAAATTAAATTTCTAACACAAAATAATTACTCGAGTAAAATTTCTTATATCCTTAAAAATTATATACCTTCATTAAGCTTGAACAAATTTAACTGCTCATCTGTCAATCCACCCCACCGCCTCACTGAATCATTTTTTGTGGTAGCTCCGCAAATTGTATTTACAAAAATATCTGTACGAATCCATGAGTTGAAAGAAGAAATCTGCTGGGCACGTACCTAAGAAGATAGCCTGTTATAAGAGGATTAAGAAACAATAATCATTGCGGAAGTGAAATACTCAGTTAGACTCTTTATTAGATGATTTTAGTTGGGGTTCGGTCAAGGTAGATCCAAAAAAAAATACAAACTTAAAAAAAAGTGTATTTTTTAAAAAAATTATTTGCCAACGTTTCGACTTACATCGTAAGCCATCTTCAGGGCTGCCTAACATGAAGACGAGAGAGGACGTCCTGTGTCCTGAGTTCACATTTCCATGACTCAAATCTACCTTGACCGAACCCTACTAAATTCATCTAATAATAATATCTACGGTCAAAAAAACTCTCCATTTGATCAGTTAAACTCTTTCTCTCTCTCTCTCTCTTTATTTGACTGGTTACTTATTTTGGTATTAAAGAAAAGATCCATGAAAGTTTTAGTATACTTCAAGTCCTTGGTGGACGATCCTGAGATTCTGTTAGACTATCCATATCAAAAATTTAAAAACTTTATATTAAAGTACACTAGCATTTATGTTATTATTTATAGAACACCTTTCAAAGCATTTCAGCACCAAGATGGAAACGGAAGTTTCATCTACAGTTCTTCCGAAACTCTGATACTGTATTTATTGGGCGCTGTCGACCAATGTAAAACTAAATCTTCTTCAACACATGATCTCGGTGGTTAGCACTATGTGTCTGCCTGCCCTGATTAGAAATTTGATATATTATGGATACATGAAGGCTTGTTAATGAGTCTGCATGTCGTATTCTGTTGCAATACAGTGCATCATATCCCCTCAGTCTCACTCCTTCTCACGAGGGCATATTTATCGTTCCCTAGCGATTGCTTACAGCCTGTCTTTTCCCTGAGCTTACTTATTTCTAAACTGCTGTTGTTTAAAAACTAATAAATTCTCCAACCATTATAGGTAATATTATATGAATGTAGTAGAAATATATATATGATAAATAATTTATAGTTCCAACGTGAGTTTGAAGAATAATTACCCAAAGCTTGACAAAGTGAATTAGATATGTAATTATATGCAGATTTGAGTGAACAAGTTTATTAGTAATTATATACTGAAATGTGTTATGGAATTCATGTCTCATGCGTTGACGTTCAATGAATAATTGATCAATCGTCTTTTTAACGATAGCTTGTATATAATTAGGCATAATATTAGTGAAATTTTTTTTAGTGCCTAAAATTTTAAAATTATAAATTATTTTACGAAGAAAAAATGACTACCATTCTAGCTCTCGAGCTGATGGTGCTAAATGGTCAGCTATTGGTAAAAACTGGCTGCGTTGGCACATTTTGTTTGAGTGCTTGATCGGTAAACACAATAAAATAATAATTAAAAAAATATATTTCCTGCGAAAAACCTGTATTGCGTGTAAAACAGTTTACAGAAAAATAATTAAAAAAAAAAAAAGGGNAAAAAAATATTTTCATTCCCTAATTCTGTATTGTCCTCTCCTTTTGGTTATAACGTGTCTGTCTTCTTTGACGTCAGTTAAGAAACTTTATAAATGTACATATTACATGTAAATGGTAATGACAATTCCTAACTTTTCAATACAACAGGCTTATCTATATATTGTATTATTCAGACGAAATTCTATAGAGAACGTATCATAAGCTAATAGAGATTAAATAATTAAAAATGAAGAGCTACTGATTTACTGTAGACTACTTTTACAGACAACCTTTTGTTTTATAGAAATGTTAATATCAATAACCATCTCTTATGTCAATCCTTACCTGATGAACATTCTTCAACAATTCTAGAAAGATTAAAATACATGTTTCTCGTTACTTCTTGAAACTTATGTATCAGAAACATTAAACTTATGAACCAATTTTATAAAAACAGGAATTAATGATGAATTAATTCATATCGTACGTACATGTTTAACGTACAGTTGTATTTTAAAACAATAAACAATTTATTTTTAATTTCTGACTCTATATTCAATGGTCATGATGCATTTAAAAAAAAAACTACTATCATTTCTTGAACCGATTTGTTAGCATATCAAAGTAAAATCGGTGGGGAACATACAACTATCACAAAAGTCGCCTCATTTACGAACGTTACCCTGATTTCTTATGGGAAATCTGCTTTTGCTAGATTTGTTCCCGTCTAGAAGGGAGATGTAATCCGCCAAATTTAACTTTTCATGGTTGAAACTGTCCTTTAGGGGGGTTATGAAATGGATACAAAATACAAAACTGTGTCCCCCCCCCCTCCAACAGTTTGTTCTATTCTACAATGGGTGCTTTGGGTGCTTTAAATTCTCTCACTGGACTTTAAAGGTATTTTTCCGTGTATAACAATAGTAATTCAATTTTTAATTGGTGGCTCAAAATAAATATAGTTTTATATTTTACACAATTGCACATCTTCCGATCGCGATGAAATATTAAATCTATAATAGATAATGATATTAGATGTGGTATGTAATCCCAATTTAAATTTTATACAAGAAATGCAAAGGGAGCCAGAAAAAAAATCTTACTACCTCAGCCGGGACTTGAACACGGGTCTCCTTCTTTCCGGTCAGGTATGCTGACCAATTCACCACCGAGGTTAGCTAGTTAATCTCTTCTACTCCACGCACTTTATTCCGAGTCTAAACTCCCAAGTAAGACGAATATGTCGTCTTAGGCTCGAAGAAGCTGACATTGTCGGCTGTTTGTTAGACTCTCGTTCTACCTGATATTTCTTTTTTAAATAATAATATTAATTGTGGTATGTAAAGTTGGAGGTATAGACTCGGAGTAAAGTGCGGGGAGTTGGAGAGATTATCTAGTCTGCCTCGGTGGTGTAGGGGTCAGCATACTTGCCCGAAAAGCAGGAGACTCGGGTTCTAGTCCCGGCTGAGGTAGTCAGATTTTTTAATTCTATGCCCTTGCATTTCTTGTATTAAATGGTATTCTGAGATGGAGCCGTTAGGAACTGCTTCCTTTTCAGATCCTGGTAAACGTCTAGGTTAGAGTAATCTCTCATCTTAAATATAGGAAGAAATTTAGTGAAGGTAGGAAGAGGGTCATCGAATCACAGCCGCAGTAAACAGCGAGAGAGTCGATCGGACCCCAAGATAACGTCTTCTTGGGTATAAAGTACAAGATTTCCAAGATAACACGGCTTCTCAGTTTTATGTCCAGACAATAAAAGAAACTATTAAAGATTTTATCTTATTTTTTCTTTACAAAAAAAATGTTTCATGTGTTTTATGACTTAATACTTAATATTTCAACTATTCCTAATATACTAGTTGAATTTCCGTGCTTTTAGATTTCTTTTTTTTTTTTTTTTAAATCAAAGAATAACTTTAGTTTCATCTTTTTTTTTTCTTCATTAGGCTGACGTTATGGTTTTTTAAATTTTGTAATCTTCAAAATTACCCTCCCCTCTCCTGCGAACCTCTACCTGTTTAATGCCATTCTCGAAATCATTTTTAAAGGGTTTGTAGAAAGATAAATACAGAATTTGGTTTCTTTATTTTAAAAATATAGGGCACGAGTGCGGCCAGACACGTACACACACATGTGGGTGAGCGCTTCCCCCACCCAACTTTACACTTACTGTTCTCTCCGTTCTCATCTACATCGTTCTTGATAGAACACGGAAATTACGCCTTGATGACACAGCTCATGCGTAGCGGACGTTTCGGGACCAAAAGAACGAAAGACTTCTTCAATTCTTTTGAAGAAGGTTGCGTTACCGCACTCTCTATTCGACCACTTTCTCATTTTATATAAAATCTTTTTTTTGTGTGACCTTCCCGCAAGATCAAAGGACCTTCGTGTTTAAGCATGTAATTATGACGTCATATTTTACTTTTTACCACCTTTCAAAAACCGAAGAACACATTGCGGACATCAAACACGGACGCGCAGAGAAATCAGCTCTAGCAGAACATTTCGCCAACACCTTCCACCACATCAAATTCGAAGACGCTTCAATACTGGCCCGGGAAAGCAACTATTATCAGCGAACCATCGGAGAAGCCATCGAAATAACCAAGAATCCAAAAAATATCAACAGAGAAGACGGATACAGACTGAGCAGAAACTGGAAACCAGCGCTAATTTACAAGAGGATCCAACCAATCAGTGACCAGCCACCTGACTACTCCAGAGACCAGCCGCCAGAACACAGTATCAACCAATGGGAAGGCAGGCTTCGCCCAAGGACCGGACTGCGCCGGGATTATACACCACCTGGTGTATAAAACATGGTAATTATATACCACCTGGATTTTAAAAATCTCTCTTTTACAACTCTCATTCTCTTTTCAGCCCTGAAGAAGCCATCACATGATGTGCGAAAGCTCGGCAAATAACAACAATTTGACACGGTCCAACCCGGAAGAAGAAACGGTAAATACATCTGACGACCGTCGAAGCCTACGTGAACATCTAACAATAAAAATTTTGTTTTGTAACAATCCAAAAAAAATATTTAAAAAAAAATTAAAAACTATATTAACAAAATAAGAAAAAAAAATTGTAAAAACGCATGCACCGTTTGTCACATATGTTTTAAATGATAACACTTTTGTTTCTCAATAGAAATTGATTGATTATGTAGATTAAACAATATAAGACAAAAAAAAACGTAATCCCCCACACTTACAAACATTATCTTTTATCAACAAACAAATCTGTGTTGAGTTTAGTTAATAAATTTAAATATAAACTAAATAATATTAACTATACTTTAACTAAATATTATGCGCATTTCAGCATACACATTTCCATGAACACATACACACATATTATTATTATTAGTAGTCTAAACTGGGACGATAATTATTTCTAAGCTTCACAAAAAGGAGTTAAGTTATCGAACTTAGAGCTATAATGGATCATATTTTTTTTTTTTTTTTTTAGAAATAATAACGCATTTTCGAAAATTCATAATTCTAATTCATAACTATGCAGTTAGCTCTCCCAAGAAAACATGTAATCCTGCTATATGCCCGTCTTTCTAAGCATGTGAAACTTCAATTCCCTATAACCTCTTCATCTTGTGGTGCATTCCTCCAGGCTCCCAATACCCTTGTCCTTTCTGGCAAGGACTAGCCACTCTGAGGCCTAAGAGAACAGACAGTCCTTATCTCGCTCCCTTCTGTCCTTATCACGAACTGCTTGTTAGCTTATCAGCTGCTAATTGACGCCTGTGTACCCCGCCGCCTCTCTCGTTCTACCAGAAGAGCAAAGAAATTGTTAGAGCTCAAAAGGAGAGTTTTTTTGACCGTAGATATTATTATTAGATGATTTTAGTTGGGGTTCGGTCAAGGTAGATCCAAAAAACACAAATTTAAAAAATGTATTTTTTTTTTACAAAGGATTATCAGCCAACATTTCGGCTTACATTGTAAGCCATCTTCAGGGCTATCATGAAGACGATTGTCCCTAAGTTCACATTTCCATGACTGGACGTCCTCTCTCATCTTCATGATAGCCCTGAAGATGGCTTACAATTTAAGCCGAAACGTTGGCCGATAATCCTTTATAAAAAAAATACATTTTTTAAATTTGTGTTTTTTTGGATCTACCTTGACCGAACCCCAACTAAAATCATCTAATAAATTGTGAGAGCGTTCATTTAGCACTTTTCAGAGATCCAGTATCTCAATGTATTTGACTCAGCGTTTGTAACCATTCGTACCTGCATAAGAGACTCAGAGGAAGTCCTCAAAATGCCCCATTTGTAACTAAACCTTATGAAAAAAATATATGTAACCTATTGGGAATTAATAAACTCAAATAAATAGACGATATCTTTGAATAATAGACACAATATCTTTAATGAGTGACTCAAATTTACAAATTAATGAAAACTATATCCACTAAAACTTAAGAATTTTTTTTGGTAAACTCCAATTTTAATGATGCATTTTCCTTGATTTTAGGAATATATTTTTAAATAAACAACTTGATGTTTTAATACAACCTTTATACCGTTGAAATATAATGTACGTCTCATTAAGCTTTACAAATTTTCTAGCTAAATTTTGGATTTATTTAATTGAGAAGTTTTCAAGTAAAAAAAAGCCCTACGAGGATAGATGGGGAGTTCAAAGAAATTTTTCCTACTTTTAATTATCCCACAGGAAAAAAAAAAACTAATTTGTTTTATTGATGAATATCTATGATATTCTCTAAAAGATTTATTCTTTTGTACATATCGTTTTTTATGTCGTTTTCTAGTTATCAAATGATTAATACTTGGCGTAATATTGGCATAATGAAAGGTGGTCGCATAATAGACCAATAATTACTTATTTGTACTTAATAATAAAAATTTACAAACATGTTAACATTTGGGTCTCTACATAATTTGGTTAAGAATTTTTCCGTTGATAATTTTATAAATAAAATGAGTTAGAGTTTAAGTATAAGCTAAAGTATAAGCTTAAGATATTAGATATTTTCAATAGGAGCTTTAGATAGGGCGCTGCCTGTATTAAGCTATAAATGGGCGTTGATTTTTATAGACCTCCTCAACTTCAAGTGATAAGGAGGAATTCGTTAAGGAGGGTGAAAGTAGGAGAGAGGAAATGATTCCGTTCCATTATTCCCGTCCAGGGAACTGGAGTTTCATGTCCAGATTAGTTCAATAAGTTTGTGAGTCGTGATTCAGGGATTTGAGAACTGAATGCTGGAGAAATGCTTCACTAACGGGTCTCGTCTTCCACGATGACAACTCATCCGTTCAGAAGTAACGACTCGCTTGTGTTGAACGTTTCTTAGCTCTCGCAAAGGCTGTCTTGGCGCACAATGGCATCTGAACACTCGTCATCTCTCTTAGGGGAGATGTTTCCTACAACGTCACAGAGTTCAGTGAGTTCGGCAGGCTCATGTTGCATTTGATAAATTAAGTAAGGCAACAAAAACGTTTTTGTCATCTAGTAACTAGATTTTTTTTTTAAATTTGCCGACATTAGTTATAAAAGGTTTTTGGACTGTACCGGGCAGTATTAAAAAAAAAAAATCAATTTTAAAAATTCTGGTGCGAAGATGATTTCTATAAGGATAATGATAAATCCAATTATTTTCACTTTATGAATAAATTAGTTTGTATTTATTCTATGAAAAAAATAAGTATTATTCTTGTATTCTACGAAAAAAATAGTTTTTGGAATATATTTGTATTCGTACATAGGATTACTTACCCCACACCATGTTTAATAAAGTTTAATCAGTGTAATATTTTCTTGATCTATATATTGAAATGTAGGTTAGTTTTTTTACTTAAGGCTATTTTTTTTTTTAAAGTCTCAGGCATAAATTAAAACATACAGCAACTAGGACATTTTATTTTTATTATATTTTTTAACTATTTACATAAAAACATCATCCAAAACATGAACAACTATATATATACACACACGAACANTCACTCTTATGGCAATATTTTTAAAAAAATACGACTAAATTTTTTTTTTTTAGTAAAAGAAAGCCCTAAAAAACGAGACTTTTAGTGAATATAGAAGTTTTACTAGAAAAAAAAACTCAATTAGACTTTTATAAATACGCAATTTGCTAGACTTAAGTATAAAGAGCATTATCAATCAAAATAAAACAGAAAATTTAAACATGAATATAATGGTGTGAAAGGTGAACGACGAGAATCTTACAATCAAGAAGCATTTGACAAGATTATGATGAAGCATACTAGAAAAAAAAATATGAAAAACCAAGATCACATTTATGTTTTACGGTCTTCTTAAAAAAATAAAAATAAAATAAAATAATGAATTAAATTTTTTTCAAATTATTAAAATCTAGAATTTTTAACAATGAATGGTTATTGTATGTAATTACCCTTCCAAGCTAAGCAAATTAGGAAGCCTTGGACAATTTTACCGTAGAGAGAAGAACTTCCACATAGAAGTATAAGTAATTGAAAAAAATGAATAAAAGCATCACTAAGAACGGACCCCTAAAGTAAAAACATTAATAATACTTTTTTTTTTCTAATAATTAATAGAAGTATAAGTAATTGAAAAAAATGAATAAAAGCATCACTAAGAACGGACCCCTAAAGTAAAAACATTAATAATACAATTTTTTTTCTAATAATTAATTATGATTAATATCTTGTGGATTATCTATGGATAGTAGTTTTGTGGCAGATGGCTTATGAAAAATATTCAATAAATTAAATGTACCGCTATGCCAAGATATGGTTGTATTAAAATAATAAAGCTCCTCACTTATTTCTTTTTCAATTAAAAATTAATTATACATAAATCAGTATATGCCTAGAAAGCTATGTTCGTCGTCGTTGCCTGAGAATAAGCACCTTTGGTCAACAACATATTTCCACCTAGGAATGTTCTTGTTCGTGACCCACGGGACACTAAAGAAGGCAGAGGTCATGTCGTCAGATTTTTCCCATTCATTGAAGAACTACAGCTAGGCATTACAAACAGAAGCACAGAAAGAAAGAAAACTGTGCACTGTAAGTATTGAAACTGATCGCTTTCACAAGGACTAACTATCGTCCTCACCAATAAAGTCTAAAATATTTTTAAGTCCTTAAAAGCTCAGCTCACAGAGGAATGTCAAGTGTGAATGCTGGGGACATCCTTTCCATGACATATTCAGACTCTCTCTTTTTTTTTTATTATTTTTCAAAACCAAAAAAATATCTACTAATAATTACTACGGTCAAAAATATTCCATTTGAACTTATGATACATCTTGGGTTGTTCCTACAATGTCCAGCTCTTCTCACTACCTTGATCGAACACGAACAAAAACGCTATGTGTATAGCCTTTTCTACAGGTAGTTACAAATTTAATTAATACTGAGTTAATCATTCCATAAGCAATAGGGGTGAAATTCTCAACAGAAACTATTTATCTTACTACATATATTTATGTTTCGTCTCTTTATTGTAGTACATATATTTATGTATTGATTACAATATGTCTCATGTGTTCCTGCATTAAGCTCTTTACCAAGGTGAACAATAAATTAAAGGGGGAGGCTTACAGGAACTCCAAAATTAGCATACATATTAGTGATAGAAAAAAGGTTTTTTTTTCCTTTATACATTGGTAAAAGAAAATGATACATTTAAAAAATGGCATTGAACATAAAATCTTATATTTAACAATTTTATTTTACTTCCATAAACGATTTTTATTTTTGCAATACTTTTTAGTAAGAAAGTTATTTTTTAATATAATTTAAAAGTTTTTTACTTTACATTGTTATAGATCGCACACAACATATACCAAAGATGTTCAAAAGGAGAGTTTTTTGACCGTAGATATTATTATGATTGATGATTTCAGTTGGGGTTCGGTCAAGGGAGATCCAAAAAAAAATTTTTTTTTCAAATTGGTTTTTAAAATCCTTTTTAAATTCTCTTACTACATTCATACTTTTGATATAACATTACATTATTGTAATTCTCTATTAAATTATTGTCAATTATTATTGTATTCTCATGACATTGTATTTCTACAGCCCTAAAGATGGCATACAATGTACGCCGAAACGTTGGCAGATAATCCTTTATTAAAAAATACTTTTTTTGACTTCGTTTTTTTTTTGTGTTTTTTTTGGATCTACCTTGACTGAACCATAACTAAAATCATCTAATCATAAACCAAAGATATGTCTAAAAGTTATTAATATATTCATGAATCTATCATTCGAATTCTTTTATAATAAATTAGCCAAATACACATTTTCCAAAATACTTTTACGAAAAACCTACTATATATGATTGGTAATGTAATAAGAGAAGTGAGTATCGCTCTATTACTCAGTGGCCAGTTCTTCATCACCTTCTCCGTTCTTATATTGATATTCGTTAAATAGTTTCTTTCGTGGCTACGACTGCATCTGTGCGAATTCGCTCTCATTGTCTATTTCGGTTTGCGATGTCACATATCCTAACTGAAAGTAACATTCTTGTGACCAACAAGCACTCGGGAAGAATTTCAGTTAATACTTTTGGTTAGTTCGACACAATATTGGCTAGAGTTTTTACAAAAAGTACCAATTGACGTCGTAAATATACTAACTATAAAATTTGTGCAAACCACGCATCCGTCATAATCTCAGCTACATCTGAATGACGTATATTTCGGAAAGTAAATCTTCAGCAAGTAACTCCCTTCACTGCATGGTCATTTTCCTGCTCAATCATTCATAATCGCTATTGATTTTGAATATCCCTTTTTCTTCGGGAATTCTTTGCCCGTTGCTCCAGACTGGGCCCCGAAATTGCTCTTCGAGTAAGTACTATCTTGGCTGGAAGATCTCCCGAAGCTGGTATGACGGGAGAGAGCCCCTTGATGTTTCGTGATCCAATCCTCTTAGTTTGTTGAAACACTCCAAGGTTTTTTGTCGTAATTCTTTGCCTTCATCCCACGAAGTGAAAAAGCCACACTTAAATGTCCGTGTAACCTTTACAGGAATAAAGTAAATCTTCCCTCTTTGTTCAATTATGGTTTATCTTCTTTTCCTTAAATTATTTAATGAAATATTTGTGTGAATCATAATTTCCTGGGAAAATGACTGAGTATTTCTTTCTTTTTTATTCAAAACTAAAAATTGCATTAACACTTTGGTGTTTTGTAAGAAACGAATTTGTAACAGCAGATTTTAAATATGGTACAAAATTATTTTTAAAACCTTTAACTGAAAAAGTAAAATTCTTGTGTAAAATCAGATATGTCATTATTTTTTTTTTTTTTTTTTTGTTACATCACGATTTTAAACAAAAAACTAGTCAGTTCTAATAAGAAATAATAAAAAACAAAACAAAAAAAACCGGATTTCCCTTGTTTATTTAAGGATTTATATAAATATAAAAAATAAATATAACTTACAAGTTGAAGAGAACAATAAGTGTGCAAGGTATGACCCCTAAACCTAGCTCTAGACTGGCTGGGAAAGGGTGGGGAGGCTCTTACTTATCGAAGAAAAATTCGTAAATTACTTCCATGACAAGCGTTCTTCGTAAAAATGTTATAGAACATAAAATAATTAAATTTATATCCTATTTTGATTTATACATTTTTGTAAATCAAACAACAATATGAAGATATTACGATTAATATGTTAGTCGTGTTCTTCTTTGTCTAAAACAGATTTAAAAAAAAAAAAAAGTAATTTCAATGAAGAGCCTATATTATAAAAATAAGTGGGCACGCTTAACAGTCATTTTAAAGTGTTGTAGAAGACCAATGCTATAAAATTACATTTATATTGTTTGTTTTTTTTTCCCTTAGCGCTAAAATTGATGAAAATATTTATATTTTATATTTCGGTCTTCCTCAAAAAACCCTGTTCCCCATGGACGATTTGAGCCAACGAACTGCAATAAGAAAGTAAAATACTCAATTTTGTTTTATTATTTTAAAACATTAGGGACCCAGAGCGCATGCAGACAAATATTTATGAATAGAATGCACCTTCAGCTCTTCCAATATAGGATCTGTGGAGATCTGCCTAAATGTTACAAAAGTAATATAAAATAGCATAATGATGGTATAAAAAGAAGCCTTTTATATGTGAGAACTCCCTTAATTCCCCGCACAACACACTCCCCAACTCAATGGAAACATTCACACATAGTAATTATACTTGATGAAAGCGAAACAATCTTTCTTCGTAACGAACTAACAACCTCCTTCCTCAACTTTCCAAATAATTCCATATTGGTCATCTTCCTCCCACTTAGCACATTATTCCTAAGCAGCGATTTGGCAATCGACCCCAATGATCGCTGTAGTTTACTTATGTTAGCGAAGAGACAGGCAGAAAGTATGGAGGTGTTGTGTTTAAATGTATTGAAGTAGTATGTTCGCATGCTAAATTAGGATCGTTGCAGACAAGGAATGGGGGGAGGGGCACTCGAGTGGTCGAGACCCCTCCATTTTGAACTCCTTCCCTGACGAGGTGCTGCAGTCATTTGCATAACATAAATATCAGAGCCTGTCCCATGACGATTGACGTGAGATCGCCCCCATCTCTGGCATGGCACCGCAAATATAACTCCTACCTCGAGGCATTTATTCTATTTTAAATCGAAGCACGGAATGCAAATCTCCCATTCCAACGCAATGGGAGAGCGTTATCGTACCGACCCCCCTCACATTCCTCGGCAAAAGGATTATTTTGCATCGTATGTATTTTAAAGAAAAAAAAAACCTGACGCTATAACACTAAATACGGGCATCTTTTTTTTTAAAAATATAAGATATGTCTTCAAATTTACACTTTTATAAACCTACATTAAAATAAGATACATCCTTTTTTATTTACGTTAAATGAAATAATATTTATTTAAAGTGGAGACGGGACTATATCCTTTTCAAAGAGTAATAGCAAGCCTTCAAACGTAAATTTGTTAGCATATTGAATATAGTTTTCTAATTCAAACACCACATTAAAAAATATTTAAAATAAATCTTTTCTTTCATCATGCAGCAGCGAAAATTTGTAAAGAATCACAGTAATATGTACACTTTTTTTAACTAACTTTAATAATGAGGTAAGTCCTTTATCAGGTTAAAATCGACTTATTAAATAATATTTTTATGAAATATCACAAAGTTATTCATAAACATTTTTTTTCTTTACTATGAGTAGAGTATAGTTGCTAAGAAAATGTTTGAAATAGACTGAGAGTCATGAACATGGGATCCAGGTGACACGACGTCCCCTCTGGCCTTCATGATAGCCCTGAAGATTCAAGGGAGCACTCCCCTTCCTAGTTACATTCGTAAACTTCTTACTATATTTATGCGTTTTTCTTAGAATTTTAACAATAATGTTAAAAATTACATTATACATCTATTATTATTTATATAGTTTTTCGTAACTCTAATAAAAACACATATGAATAATATATATATTAGCAAAGAATAAATGATGAAAATTTAATAAATATTATTTTTTTGGGTTATTTAATCCCACGTAAATTTTAATAATTTTTAGTGCAAGGGAACAGAATAAAAAAATCTAACTGTCCCAGCCAGGACATGAACCTGGATCTCCTGCTATCCGGGCCGGTGCATTTGCCACTTATGCTACCGAGACAAGTTTGATAAGTTATTAAATTCCCCGCACTAGTGTCGAGAGTCTAACCTCCGAGGCCGACGAATATATCGTCTTATGATCGGAGGAGCTGATATTGTCAAGCTGTTTAAATGACTCTCGTCATTTACTTTTAAATTTTTATTTTATAAATTATAATTAAAAAGTAAATTTTAAAATCTAACTGTCCTGGCTGGGACGCAGATTTTTTATTCTGTTCCCTTGCACTAAAAATTGATAAAAATTTAAATTTAAAAAATCTAATATCAATAAATATTCCTAACCAATAATAAAAAAGATAAATACCTCTTTTAAATATACGCATTGTTGGTCCGCCAATTTTGAGATCCATTATCTCATAATTGAGACTCATTGTTCTTCGTTTGACGAGGTATTTACAAATAAATAAATAATAATTATCTATTGAAGAAAAAAAATAAAGATCTGCAAAACAATATATTAGTTTTTAAACACTCATGAGTAATTTAATAAGTGTCCCGTTCTATTTTAATTTACTATTTTCATCTTTCATCAGAACTTTAAAAAACGTATTAATTAAAATACTGTGGAATTACATTTCAGTTAATTATTTTAAATTTAATATTGTTCTAATAATTTTTACCCTTCTTACTGAGTTTTTTCGCTGAATTTTGATTTAGATTTAATATTTTAGAACAGTAGAAAATAAAATCATTTTCCAAACAATTCAATTGGTAATTATTAGTTGATTTTAGTTGGGGTTCGGTCAAAATCATCTAATAATAATATCTACCGTCAAAAAACTCTCCATTTAAATTGGTAATATCTCTTCTACAACTTTTCTCACTCGTTTTTCTGATCAACGCCCGTTTTATTCAGTGGCAAGTTTTATTTTATTATTTTTCGATATTCCAAGTTTCATATATGAACTAGAGTACATATTTTTTTTCTATAAACTGGTTGTAATTATGATTTTTCTCTCAGTAATACAAAAAATTTAAATTATCACAAGTAATTAAGAATATATAACGTAAATTTTGTATGGCTAACAAAGAAATATAAAGCTTGATAATGTTGATAATTACCATTCTGTTGGAAGTTGGTTGGCAGTCGTGTCTTATGATAGATAAATTATTTCGGGCTTCGGCCAGAATCAGAGAAATAAATTCCTCTAAAATTATTGATCAATTATTTTATTATTGCCGACGTATCGACTTTACTTGTAAGTCATCATTAGGGGGATAGTGATGTCTGGAGAGATCTCTGAGGAAGATTTATGGTCACATCTCAGAGTGCAGTACTCAAGTCTAAACGTCGCCAATAATAAAATAATTACCAAAAATTTTGGAGTATTTTATTTTCGTGATCCTGACTAAATATAGGTGTCAGATAGATTAATTATCAATTATTGTTAAAATTTTAATATTGTTTTAATTAAGGAATCTTAAAATTATATGAGATTGTATTAATAAGACTTAAAACATTAACTCGGGCCGTAAAAGTATTTGAGAACATACTTGACCTAGTTAGAATAATAGGACAATAATCAATTTGAAGGTAAATTTGTTGGCCGTCAAGTTTTATGAAGAGAGGATTAACCCGTCCGTCTGAGAACAGAAGCGCGTAATCTGCAAAATACTTTTGTAAATGTCTTCCATAGTGAGCGTTTTTCGTAAAAATGTTAAAGAATATATTGGAAAACACATTTTAAAACTTATATATTCTATAAAATTTATATTCCTCTTGCAATCTTAGATATTAAGATTTTGTCTGTTCCTAAGTACAATATCTTCGAGTTTACAATCTTAGATATTAATTTTGGTTTGTTTTAAATTTATATTCAGCCAAAAATAAACACATTTTAAAAAAAAAACCAAAGATAAAAACAAAAAAATCAAATTTTGTACCAACATTATTATATTCATTTCTTTCCAGGCAATCTGGTAAATTATTGTTAATTGGAACTTTCAGCTGTTTCAACGTGATAAATAAGCATAAATTATATGCTATGTATCAATTGTAATGATACATAGCATATAATTTTGATTAAATAATATTTGTTTAAAATGTAAAAATATTACAGACTACGTACGAATTGTTTTACTGAATGAAGAAAAAATAACTTACTATTATTTCCATTAGAACTTAATGTTATATTGAAGAGAGGAATATCAGGAATTCGGTCTTGGTAGTTGAAGAATTAAATACTAATTTGTAAGGTCTTCATCAGGGGAAATAGGGTTTCTCGTGCTCAACATTGTCTACACTCGGCCATGTTGTAGGCACTGTTAAGCACGGGTCTCCCCCCCCCCCCACCATCTATTTGCCCTGATGAAGACATGGAATTCAGGCCGAAACCTTGGCTAAAATAAAAACTTTTTTGGTTACAAATTAGTATTTAATTCTTCAACTACCTAGCCCGATTTCTTGATATTCCTGTCTTCAATATAACATTAAGTTCTAATGGAAATAATGGTAAGTTATTTTTATACGAGAAGAGATTTAAAAGCCAAATTTGATGTCGAGAGATGAATTAATTAACTATGGTTAAGCTCTCATGCAGTTACTATTATTTAGTCGAAGCATATTTTCCGAGGCAGATAGACTATTCATCACACGTTATGAAGCAAAGATGCATTCATAGCAATAGTAATATTTTCTACATTTATCCATGTCCTTTCCATAGCGCATTCCATTTTGAGAACAGTGTATGGTAGTGGTAGGGACGTGGTAGGCAACCTCTCTAATTTATATAGACAGATAAATGGCCCCCTCTCAGTGGCATTCTCCAGGAGTCTCTAGAACCATTAAGTAGCGGTGTTCCAGCGGTTGCGGTTCGTGTACCATTGGCCGGCTAGCTAGAGCAAGAAGAAGCGAGGAGCCAGTGTCACCACCCTGACGAAATGGCCGCTCAAGCCGATGACAGATAGTCGGAGAGTCATCTCACCCCAGACCGTCCCTAACAGTTCCTTTCAAGAAGAGGTACGTTCCACAGTCCCCCTTACACCCCTTCTCACCCTATACGACCATCTCTTTCTACTCCCCTGCATTTTCATATCCTCCCTCCCCTCCAACACTCTTCTCTCCCTTTCTTTCTCTCCCTCTCTACTTCTCTACTTTCAAATATTGTGGAAAAAATTATTATTAGTTCATAAAATGAATTAGAGAACATGTAAAGGCAAAATCGAATTTTATAATTTTCAATTTGCAAGCCAAAATTTGAAAAGCACGGGAGAGTTTGCAACATTTCCTCCCATACAAACCAACCCTCTTAGTCTGGGACTTGAGTGGTCTTCTAAGTTTTTTCTCTTCTCCTCTACCTTTTTAGTTTATGTTGCATCAACGAGACAAATTCTTTTTTTTTTTCTTCATTTAGTAAAACAATTCGTACGTAGCCTCTTATATTTTTACATTTTAAACAATGTTTTAATTTAACAGAATGTAATAAATAAATAAAAGTTTAATTAAAAAAAAAAAAAAACATTTTAAACAAGTATAATTTTCTCAAAATTATATGCTATGTATCATTACAATTGATACGTTGAAACAGCTGATAATTCCAATTGCCACTAATTTACCAGATTGCCTGGAAAGAAATGAATATAATAATGTTGGTACAAAATTAGACTTTTTTGTTTTTATCTTTGGTTTTTTTTAATGTGTTTATTTTTGGCTGAATATAAATTTAAAACAAACCAAAATTAATATCTAAGATTAAAAACTCGAAGATATTTTACTTAAGAACAGACAAAACCTTAATATTTAAGACTGTAATAGGAATAAAAAGTTTATAGAATATATAAGTTGTAAAATGTGTTTTCCAATATATTCTTTAACATTTTTACGAAAAACGCTCACTATGGAAGACATTTACAAAAGTATTTTGCAGATTACGCGCTTCTCTTCCCAGGACAGGACTGTCTGTCTAGTCCTAGTCCGCTGTGCTCTTCTCCTCAACGATCATTGCCTTCTCCGACATTCATCTCTAATTAGATATTTATACTTTAATTTCCATCTTAAATCGGACATTGTACCAGGGCAGGTCCTGCATGACGGAGTTCTTTTAGTATACAATTAAGTAGCTAGGGGTGGATTGGTGGGGGAACACTGAAGGTATTCCCGGAGGACATGCAGTCCTCCCACTGGTCTCCTGTTTCTTCCTCTCCGCTCCTGAAGGAAATAGATAAATGGCCGATCGTAAAGGGGGGAAAAAAATAAATTTCCGTCAGCGAACTACTCTTGTTAAGGACTAACTGTCGGCGGACTAGGAGCGGCTACCATGTTAGGATCTCTGCTCCCGTTAGCTAGCGTCAACAATAGTCCTGCGTCAACGTAACCTACATTCGGGCTAGCTTAACTCTCCAACCTTCCTAACTTCCTTTTCCCTATAACTTAACTAAAATATCATCGTGTTAAAAAATTAAATATATATCATTTTACCCAAATGAAATTAAAAAAAAAATGTTTCTCTATAAATTCCCGAGGCCAATATTCTGAGGCCATTTTTCTATGTTATCCGAATGATATGTGTGCGCGCGCGAGTGCTTCTTTTTTAATTTTCTTTAATACAAGAAAACAATGTTTCTTTTAAGTAAACCCTAATGAAAGATAATATAACTATAATTTATATTAAAACTCTTATTTACTCTACTGTACGCATTGCATTTGTTATAAAGATTTATATAAGATATACTTTTATAAGATAACAAGGTCTATTTTTACTATGAAACTGTGGAAAGATGGAAAGTATTATTAGATGATTTTAGTTGGGGTTCGGTCAAGGTAGATCCAAAAAAAAAAGAAATACAAATTTAAAAACATGTATTTTTTAAAAAGATTATCTGCCAACGTTTTGGCTTACACTGTAAGCCATCTTCAGAGCTACCATGAAGACGAGAGAGGACGTCCTGTCCCTAAGTTCACATTTCCATGACTGTCCCTAAGTTCACATTTCCATGATGGAAATGTTAACTTACGGACAGGACGTCCTCTCTCGTCAATGTATGCCAAAGCGTCGGCAGATAATTTATAAAAAAATACATTTTTTAAATTTGTATTTTTTTTTGGATCTACCTTGACCGAACCCCCAATAAAATCATCTAATAATAATCTCTATGGTCCTTTTGATGGAAAGTATTCTTTTGATACAATATCATTCTTGTTCACGTAGGCCTCCACGGTCCTCAGACATACTTACCAATACTTCTTCCGGGTTCCGGAATGAGCCTCATTCTCCAGTCAGCCCTGAAGAAGCCATCACACGATGTGCGAAAGCTTGGCACGTAAAAACACCAAAATACGGTTGAACTCGGAAGATGTATTGGTAAAAATATCATTCTTCTTTGCTTGGCAACATCTTAAATAATGTATTTATAACTTCAAAAATATTTGCTACAAGTTACGAAGGCGACATGAATTATCTAGAATTTCGAAAAGTAAGCTCCGCACCCCGTCATTACTTGATAGTTTGGAATCATTTCTTCCTGGTAGCGCCTTTATCAGCTGGTACTTTGTCCTCAGTCTGCTCACAAGAGAAGACTTCCAGAGTCACTTCCCATCAGCTGCAACCACGGTCATCTCATTCCCAGTTGCTCAGACACATTCAGATTCTGAATTTTGGCTTCAACTACTGTAGTTGAACTACACCGTTCGTAGCTTCGAATAATTTCAATGTGTACCGACAAGCAATGAAATAATTAATCGAAAGAAGCTTTAGCACACTATCTGTACTACTTATTTTTATTGTATTTTTTACTTTTGTAGAGCAAAAAGGAACCTTAAGTAATAAATCAAATTTATCTTTTTGATATAAGAATGTTTTAGGATTGGTTGGTTAGGTTGTCCGTTATTACGTTTTATTGCACTCTCATAGTAGGCACAAATATAGTGACGGACCGTTTGAAATCCATTTATTGTCAAAATGGAGAATTTTTTTTACCATAGATATTATTATTAGATAATAAACGTTGGCAAATAATTTTTAAAAATACATTTTTTTTTTAATTTTTATTTTTAGATCTACCTTGACTGAACCCTAACAAAAAAAAAAACATCTAATATTAATAGTGAAATTACAACCCAATCTTTTGAATGTTGTAAAACTGAAATAACTTTTATAAATTGTTAACTAAGAAAATTCTGAGCCACTTCCATATGGGTTGGAGATTAGGAAGAAAGGCTGATCAACCATATATTTGGTTACAAAAATTTTCAACTAATTATTTTTTTATCGTATCCCGTCCCTAAAGGAATAGAAATGTTAAATATTGGATTTTTTTTACATGCTATAACTCGAAAAGAGGCAATCTAATCAAAAAATAGACAGCACCTTGATTTTCGTATTTCCGAAGGTATCCAGCTTTGATCCTAGGACTTTTTTCTCCATCCCATCCCGATATTACCTAGACTGTAATTATTTTGGTGAACGGTTTTTTTATTTATTTTGCCACATATTCGTCAGATATTCGGGGAAGTCAAAGAGCGAATTTTACTTTTGACAATCAAATATTCATAGATTTGATTGTCAGATAAAAGAGTTGACATTTACTTAGGTACGGCCACAACACATTTCACTTAAGCTCTAAGGGTTATGCTGAACATAAAAAACCCGTTCTGATAGATCTGATCATTGTGGAAGTGAGTTCATCCCTACCTTCATTGAAGCCTAGTGTGCTCATTATTCACTGAACACCATTGCAGGAGAAAGCAATTCTTCTTTTAAATATTTTATATGTTCAGTTATTCATAATTTAATACTATGTATGCACTCCATTCACGAAAAACCTGTCCTATTTAATGTTCTATTGATTGAGCAACAATTCACTTTGAGCATTTCGAACACTGCATAACCCTCACATGTGATAGTACTTTTCTGCATCTTCTCGCTGTAAAAATCACTCAAAGTACATTTTTTTGTAATAAAATCCTGCTAAAATATCAGAAAGCAGTAGATTTCTGATCACTGTGCTGGAATCATGCCTTTCCAATTCCAATTAAATATTATATTTCTAAAGCACATCTAAAATGTGTTCAGAAAACAGAAAGAAATATATCCTATTAATTTATGAGGGCAGGTTAATACACTAATCTATTAAGTCGTTTATCTCAAATTTAATAAAATTGTACAAGCTATAGTGTTTACCAACATTTGTTAATTTAATTTACAAACTAGCTTTTATTTAAAATTAATTTTTTTCTTTTTTATTTGTAGGCTATCCATCTCTTGATGAGGTATGGGTTGAGCTGGCTGATGGGTATTCGGCCTTCATCACTGGTGAAACCCAAGGTCTCATTAACTTGGGTAATCAAAGCCGATCAAGCTAAGCAGAGGTAATTTTTTATTTCTAATTAGGATTTAAATTTGAATTAGGTTGTATGATGAAAACTCAATATCTCATATAAGAGTGTGTATATATGTATCAGTTTGTAGTAACCCTAGGAGAAGAACGTTTATTACAAGTTCCACTCGTTTTATTTTACAAATCTTAATAGGCTATCAGTTTTATCAATGGAATATGCTTCTGCGGAACTAATATCTGAAATTTCCTTGAGATATGAGGTCCGCTTTCGTTAATATATCCTGCAACATTTTGCTAGGGGTGTTTTCGAGGCAAAGATGAAATGGTCCAAACATTCTGGTGGCGAAATGTCTTAAGCCCTATGGACACGGACTTCCATTATCGTATAGCCGTGAGAACAACTTCTATATCGGCCAGGTGTATTTAGGACAGAGCGAAATTCAGCCTCGGTCAGTCTGTTCTAATCTGGGCTCAGAGTAGGATAGGACACCCTTGTTTCTGAGCCTTTAATGAACTTGGCCAATCCTTTTCTCCCATATCCTAGTGAGATATTTAATATGCTCTTTAATAATAAATTCATATGAGACTTAAGATACACTGAATTAAGTAATATGAGAGAGGAATCTTCGTCTACCTATTTGGTGAGTTATCAGCTTCTTTATTACCATATTCCCTGCAATCACGAGGGAATTAATTCTCAGTAGAACACCTCGTATCGTCTCAATGGTTGGCAAGTTATTGGACTGATTTTTAGGGGACATGGTAATCCAACTGCTTCAGCAACAGGTGGGGGATAACCCCTACAAGTTAAGAGCCGTTTGTGAGAAGATAAGTTTTAAAAATGGATTAGAGTGATAAGGGATTGATTAGAGGTTAATGGGGAAATGGCTGACCTCAAACTTTTTAAAAGAAGAGTGTCCGAAAGAAGTGCCAACTTGATGCTACTACCTACCGTCTCGTGTAATGGTGTTTCCCTAGCCTTCGGGAAGAGATTTCAGTTTTCTTCTATAAAACTAAATCATTTCTGCATATTTATTTGTGTGTGTATGAGTATATATATATGAGAGAGTGAGAGAGAAGTTCCCGGAGGGAATCAGTTGGTGTAAATGTGGCAGTTTTGCGAATGATAAAAATATTGATAGCCAATAAAAGTTATAATTCTGATGGGTATTAGACCAAGACAGTTTAGTGATAAGTGATGAGTAACTAAATGTGTGTATTAAGTATTCTTTTTTAATTGCTCAGTGTTTGTAAATTAGCTGTAAGTAAATATTTTACTTATTGTTTTTTTTTTAGTTTATAAAAGCATTAGCATTTTATCTCTCTCTTGCACCTAAACTGAGAGATTCCTGAGTTGGTACCCAAAAGCGCACACATATATAACAAAATAATTTTGTACAAAGTATGGACATTTCAAGTTGATAGAAGCCTTTAATATATGCGAAATACATTTTTCGTATAGATTATAAGTTGATTACTAAACCAGTCGCACTTCCCTCGAGCTCATTCTTTGGTCTCCCTGACGACGAGAGATTAATCTTGACGCTCAGTAATAGCTAAATCGGATTTAAGAGCGAAGGAATTGCTCGTATATCAGAAATAAGAGGAAGGGGAGAGTTCTTGCTGGCCGTTGGAGCTGTCTCGGAGGACAGCTTTACGAGATGAGGAGCATTCTTCAGAAAGAAGGAGGTATTGGTCATGAATGTCTTCTGCAGGATGTGTTACCAGTCATCCGTCTTTCTCATCTACCTCTGTCTACTCCTGCTTCATTCCTTTTGATTTAGACAGTTCATAAATTCCAAAGAAAGAAAGAGGAACTATGTTGCAGGGAAGAGTAATTCCTCTCACTCCACACTGTAGCCAATGGAAAATTAAGAAAAAGAATAACTTTTGGATTTTTTGATATGATTACATTTTTTCACAAACTAAAATTTGTCTAGTTGTTTTGCAACTTGATTTATTCTCAAAAATGTCTTCTGAACGAGTAAAGAAAATTAAATTTATGCAGTTACAATTTTTTAACTACTACTTCGTAACCACCACGGTATAGAAGGGTGGTTGCGAAGTAGTTGTTCGCATGTGAATTCATTATATTCAAATTTTATTAAATAGAATTGAAGGGTGAACTGTAACTCTGTAATTGTGTAAAACTGTTTACAATATTGTATCATAATTGAATATTTTATCATTGTAATCACTAAATAACAACTCAAATTATATAAGTCTATGGAAGTGGTTAGATTATTTTTATTTGATAAAAGCCTATCTAGAGTATGATTTGGTATCCGCAGTGCTGGGATTAATTTCTGATTATATGGATAAAACTTTAGATATTCTTAAAGAAATTCAAGTTATTCATAATTGCAGCGTGAAGCGATTTTTCGATTCACCACTTTTTTTTTTTTTTTTTTTTTTTTTGGATAATCTTAAAATAAAGAGCATTATATATATATAAACACATGTCTATATCCACCTCTGCTTGTAATTTTTAAAATAATAAAACCAAATTCAGTAAAGCATTCAAAAAAAGTTTTTTTTTTGTGTGTTGCTTGAGTTCGTGAATGGCTGAAATCGGGTATAAAAAATCGATAATGGTAAATGATAAAGGAGAAAGAGCTAAGAGAAAGATCAAATTGAAATATCATCAATATTTTCGCTATAGAGTTCAGAAAAATGCATACAACTAAATTCTCTAATTTTGTTCTAATGGAACATTAATGTTATTTTCTAACACATATTTTGTAGTATTTTTATAAAAAACGCAAAATAATACAAAATTGCAATGTAACTGCAATGATGGGCCAGCCCTCGAATTTAAAAAAAAATGACGTTTTATTCATTATATTCAAAATGACTTATTATTTCAAATTACCCTGGGGAACACATTTTTTGTTGAGTTAGATCTGATACTGTTTTTTCACTAACTCTAGGTGTCTGAATTTGAGAATAACCTTAGATTTTGTCAATCCCGTCAACTTTTTAAACTATAGGATATTCTCAGAAATCATAAAATCATGCATTTTAAAGAACACAAAGTAAAAACGTAAAAAATGTACAGTTTACAAAACATTTAATGTAAGTTAAATCGAGTTCATACATATAAAATTGTTTAATTAATGTACAATACTTAAAAATTAAGATAAAAATTTGCGATTGTAGCTTTTTCTGGAGTGTTTAGTTTGTATACATTCGCGCTTGATGTCAACCATCAATAGTCAGCCATCATATGTACGTCGTATCTACCTTGATACCTTGCTTCCATGACCCTCAAATCTTGATGGAACGCTCACCCTGCTCATCACTCACTGCACCAAGATTGTCCGGGAAATTAGCAAGGTGGCTTTGTAAGAAATGCAATTTAATGTTCATGTTGCAACCTAGCTTTTGGAAGCTTTTCAAGAGTTGCTGGACAATTTCGGAGTAATTCAATGCTCGTGTATTTCTAAGAAAGTCTTTAACAATGTTTTTGAATGCCATATCCGTATTCTCCTTCTCCCAAAGGGAGAAATTCATTGAAAACTGGCACGCGGACTTCTGCTGAATGCAGTATTAGGCGTATAGCAGAAGGTAAACTGGGATACTCTATTTTATATTTGTTTTTCTTGTTATATCCCGATGTTTTCACTACACAAAAGTAACAATCACTTGAATGATCTTTGGGCTCGCGCCAAATCATAGGTATACCAAATGGAAGCTTAGCACGTGTTCCCTTGGTCCACATCCGTAAACCAACAACACACTGTTTACACACTTTATGAGGTGGCCATGCTTTATCTTGATCACTCAACACCCTATGTAGTCCTGTACACTTCCGTAACGAAATACTAAATACTGCTTACCGACACACAACGTTTCACAACAGTATAACAGGCGTAACTAAACAGGCTGGTCTAGACCAGCATGCACTCCGCCCACATAGAAACCGAACGTGACGTGATAGAAGAAGACTAAAAACAGTTTTGAAACCAGCATGCCTAATTCTATAGAAAACAGCTTAAAAAATCTATCTCGACAGAAATTGAGTTTCAAATTGTTCCCCAGTGTAATTAAACGAATTAACTTTTGTCTGAATTTGGATGAGGAAGAGGGTTTATCGGAGGACATAATAAATGTATTTATCCTCTTTATGCTCATTATTATTAGTGTTAAAGAAAAATTTATTTTACACAGAAAAGTTTGTAACTTTTTTTACGTTTATATTCTATAAAATTCCAGGAAAAATTATACTTAAAGAATATATTTATTACAGTGGCTATGTAGGTTATGGAATTACCCCTATTTTCTCCTGAACTGCCTACAGCCAGTCTTAGCAACTTACTTTCTACCCTAATTACCTCCAAAGCAAGCAAGGTCAAAGTAGCCATGTACTACTAAAAACGACCATCTTTAATGTAAGATAGAAATGGAAGTGTAAATAAATGCCTTATGGTAAAGTCCATAACAGTTATATGTACGTTAGGGACGTAATGATGACAATCAATATATTTTCTTATTTGTCTGACAATGTATCTTAAGATAATGGTGAAGTGATGGTAAATATCATAGATTATTTAGATTCCACGTGTAAATATTATAGATTATTTAGATTTGCTAATACTAGATTAGTTAAATTTAAAATAGGATTACAAATAGGAAAGAAATCTGAATATAATTTTTTTTTTGTAAACATTCATTTATTTATTACATTCTGTTATATAAAAATATTATGTAATTTGATTACAATGAAATTAAAAATGGCATTCAATGTCAATCACATGAGGAGAGAAGGTGACTAATGACACCTCTCTCAAATAAATATAAAATTGAAACTTCTTTTTGAATTTCTGTAAAATTGTAAAACAATAGATTTGCTTATTTTATAATTTTTAAACAAATTTCGGTTGTTATTTTTTGTCTACAGAAATTTATATTATATAAACATAATATCTTAAATAAATATTTTTCCATAGTCCTCAGGAACTATCCTTGAGGATATCTACTTAAAAGATCAAGTTATTTCTATAAATCAAATTTTAATATAGCTTGTAGAGATAATAATTTAAATTTAATAACTCATTTTCTAAAAGCCTGTAAATATGCAATAATAAATATGCACGACTCCTGTAACCTAACCTTGTTTCACTACGTCTCTTAAACTATTTTTTATAGCTTTTTTATATATATATTATTAAAGACTAGGGAAAAAGTTGGCGTGTGGACCAGACCTGTACGGGAAGGGGACAATAGAAGGAAATACAGCTACTTCCTTTGTCTCCTTGTAAATGAAGCAGGCTTACTTGGAAATCCGGATGAGAATGTTCCAGCCCCTTCTCGTACCTTCTCGCAGCGGCACCCTGAGTCAGTAATAAGTTAGTCTCCGACGGTGCAGTTTCCGTGGCAGATCGCATGATGATAACAGAAGTTATCTTGAGGCCTCTTACTAAATAAGAATATTTAATTTATTTGTACATAATAATTAATTTATTAACCGTAAGTAATTTATAATTTCCTATTTCTATTATTTTATTGTTAGTTAGTAAGGGTATTAGGTTAGTTTGTAATAAGTAGAGTTAATTATCGGTGATAAAAATTAACTTTGACTGATTTCTTTGCTCTTAATTATTAGTGACCCGTATCCCGTAACAATACATTCATTTTTAAAACTACTTAACTAAATGTTATTTAGTAGAGAACTAACTGAAAGGTAACAGTGAAAGTTTTTTTTTTTTTTTTTTTTTTTGCTAATCGTTGGAAGAGTTCGTAAATTGTTGAAAATCCCCAAGAAGAGGAGAGTTTAAGGGAAAGTCAAAATTTAAATCCTTGATAACTTCTTTACTGATAGTATATAGTACATTAAATGTACTATGTAATATTACACATTACTCACACAGTTATGTTTTTTTATGTAAATTGTCAATTGGAAAGGATGGTCGCGCTCCCACTAGGTTTTAGAATTTTTCGCGATTTGTATAGCGAGATATACTGAATCTGGGCAGAAGAGTGTGGCGAGATTCGGGTGGAGGAAGCGATGGCGATGGTAGAACAAAGATAAAATTGGTTCCTTACTTCCGACGGTGAGAGCTATCTGCTCCACTAATTGTAGCCCCTCGTCCGCTTTGTGTGAAATCATTCTAAGGTTGTGCTCGGTTTCTCCTCTGCGCCGGGTGACGGGAGACGGGAACTCCATTCTCGCCAATCATTCTCCCGAAAGGCTTTTCTCCCGAAGGAGAATTCTCTCGTCATGTCTCAATCCCCAGATTGGATCTACGTTTATTAGCAGATTTCCCCTGAGGAAATCCAGCCATTCATCTTGGTACCGAAAATATCCTCCCTTCTTCGTCCATCTTATTTGAAGAAACTAAAAAATATGATCTGTAAATAAACCCACACGCATTTTTTTTAATGAAGAAACCCAGTTCAGTATTTAATTTTCCTTTTGGAAAGCCGTGAAATTAATTCTATAATGACTGAAATCTAGTAAATATTTTCGTTACCGTTAGAGTTACTTTACAATATTTGTAAAAAAAATACATATTATAGAAAATTTTTGAGAGTGTGATTTCGTATACATCATGTAAACCCTGCTTCTGTGAAACATGGGAAATCTGCAAAGTTTACGCAGTCTTCTCTTTTTTTTAAATTATTTATTTATCAATTTTTAGTGCAAGGAAACAATTTAATAACTTATCAGACTGGTTCCGGTAGCATAATTGGTTAATGCAACGGGCCGTAATGCAGGAGATTCAGGTTCGAACCCTGGCTGGGACAGTTAGATTTTTTATTCTGTTCTCTTGCACTAAAAATTTGTAAAATTTACGTGGGATTAAATACCACAAAAAAATTTATAATTTACTTATTTATCTATTTAGTTTTGTTTTTTTGTTTGTTACTTTTTTTTTTCTTTTTTTTTTTAATTAATTTATACGGATTAAGTGTAAAAAATGTACAGATAATTTTTTTTTTTAATAAAGAGTTAATTCAGAAGAAGAAATTTATACGGTGAATATTAACAAACGGTAGCACATTAATAGATACAAAAAAACATGTAGAAAGCAATTAATAATAAAGTTTTTATTATATTATAGTTTACGCAGTTCTTGTATGCGCACACATATACGACTGTGTGTATATAGAAAAGTTTAAACGGACAGTATTTGGGATTCTTTAACGCGATTTACTTTAGTTTCTTGCAGGGAATCTGCTAACATATAATAAAATACATCTCATAATGCAGTAAAATTATATGATTAATTTGAGATTGACCTCTCAGTAATATGATCATTACTGAAAGCAATACTGGTAGCTAAAGCGACATTTAGAGTTGAGGTGCAGCTAAGTTTGAACAAAGATAATGCATCAATATGTCGTACCTAATATTTAAGTTATAACTAAGAAAATATATATATTTATTATGAACTTCTTTTAAAATACACTCACTTAAATTTACTATGCACTAAATCATTCCCAACTGTATGAAATGCAGCAATTGAGGTCAGTCTCATGACTGATTTTAAGACAATTTTTTTAATACTTTCTCCGATGTATGTGTGTACGATCAATTCTCTACAGGCCACACTTTTCAGTTTTTGATGAAATTAGATATGTTGCTTTTAAATACAAATCGATTATTAGGACAGTACAAATACAATTATTCATGGACTATGGTGCTAAGGAATTTGCTTAGTTAGCACAGCTATTGCAACTCAGACGTTTTCTACAATACAATAAGAAATGACTTATTTATTGTTTCCTTTTATTTAAGTATCGAAGAAAAATAACCAATAATTAAACACGTTAATTAAAAAGTCCATTTCAAATACCATATATGATTCGTTTACAATGATATCTCATTGGTTGAGGAGACCAAGTAATGGAGTTTGACTTAAAAATCAAATTTGATATGTAGATAAAAAGCAAAATTAAATATTTCTTTCAGGTGCTTCTAATCACAGTACAAATTCAATTGAGAATGTTTTTTCGGCAAATTTTTATTTTTTGGATTTATTTCAATCTAATACAGATATCTTTAGGCCCTGGTGTACGTTTTTTATTGTTCAAAAGTTCTGATCGGTTTTTAAGTTACATTAAGAATTTTGCATTTATTTCACAATAATACAAAATATATTTATGTGTGTACGTCGTAGAATAACAATATATTTGTTAATTTTTCTATAATCACTCACTAGTTCGAAAGTATTTCAAAAGTTTTGAAAAATAGGGCAAGTGCACATAAAACTATAACTGCAAATAAACCAACTAAAATAATCTTAGAATAAAACTCTAACTTATATCCGACAATTTATTTGAATCGTACAGGGAGCCAGAAAAAAAAATACCTCTGCCGGGAAGGTAGAGAGTTTTTTTTTCTAGCCCCCTGTAGGATTCAAATTAATAATGAAAAGTGGGATTACTCTAACACAATTATCATCATGATTTTATATCCTACAATTTCTTGGGCGAGAAGAACGATACGAGCATGCCTCGACTGGGGTAGTTCGATAGGACTTCAACTGCAGCGTTAGCTTAGTACTTAATGCTTTAGAACTAATTGAAAAACTTTTTCTAAGGGACGAAAGCTTATTGCAATTAAAACCACTGCGTTGGCAATTCATATTTTTATGATTTATAAAAAGAATTAAAAAATATATATATA
>KZ809181.1:26831-38369 GCA_000696205.2 Oncopeltus fasciatus | reverse complement strand
TATATATATATTTTTTAATTCTTTTTATAAATCATAAAAATATGAATTGCCAACGCAGTGGTTTTAATTGCAATAAGCTTTCGTCCCTTAGAAAAAGTTTTTCAATTAGTTCTAAAGCATTAAGTACTGAGCTAACGCTGCAGTTCAAGCCCTATCGAACTACCCCAGTCGAGGCATGCTGATGATGCTGGATACACCTGCGTCCTGGGAGTCAGGACAGAACCTAACTCTTGGTGAACACGAGGAAATTTTAGTAGTGATATTAACAGCGGGACTGGACTGGGAACTCACGGAGAAATAAGGAGAGGAAGCACGTAACGAGAGGAAGGGGCCAAGATGGTGACCACCTGCTTCCTGATTTGGAAGAGGAAATCACATTTCCGCAGAAACGGCGATTATATTGTTCTAGGCCTCCGTAGGCCCTTCCATACNTATTTTTTAATTCTTTTTATAAATCATAAAAATATGAATTGCCAACGCAGTGGTTTTAATTGCAATAAGCTTTCGTCCCTTAGAAAAAGTTTTTCAATTAGTTCTAAAGCATTAAGTACTAAGCTAACGCTGCAGTTCAAGCCCTATCGAACTACCTCAGTCGAGGCATGCTGAAGATGCAGGATACACTTGCGTCCTGGGAGTTTGGACAGAACCTAACTCTTGGAGAACACGAGGAAATTTTAGTAGTGATATTAACAGCGGGACTGGACTGAGAACTCACGGAGAAATAACGAGAGGAAGGGGCCAAGATGGTGACCACCTGCTTCCTGATTTGGAAGAGGAAATCACATTTCCGCAGAAACGGCGATTATATTGTTCTAGGCCTCCGTAGGCCCTTCCATACCGTTATAACCTGTACTTCATACATCTGGGAGGATGGGCGGCTTCTAGGAAGAAGTTTCTGAAACGGCGAGATGAAGGTCCACTTAGGTCAGAGGTCAGCATGTCTGGCGAGTGATCAGAAAACTTGGGTTTGAGCCCCACCGAGGCTTACATTTTATTATATAAAATAATGGTTTNTATATATATATCCTAAATAACTTTTACGTTTTTCTCATACTTTAATAATGATTTTTTTTTTAAATATGCTAAGTTCTGCCTGGCTTTTTAAACATCCTTCGATTTTAGCAGGAATGGAGAAGTGGTCCAGGAGAAGAGGGCGGAGGCACCAGCGGCAGCCCCCAGACACACGCGGCAGGAAGACGCCTGGAGCGAGACTCGGCGCTGTCGAAAGGGTCATCGTCGCTCCAGGACGCCCAGGCATCAAAGGTTTGGCTACCAGATCTCCGACCTAGACGCCTTCCTCACCAAGGTCTGAAAATTTTCTGTAATCTAAAACTGTTTTGTCTGAAGAAAAATTAAATAAATTCATTGTCATCTCCTTAAATCGAATTATCATTGAAAATAATTGCATATAGTACATAAATGCAGTGTTCACCTAGGAGGACATAGCAATTTAAGCAATATTCAAATTTTAAGTTTCCATTATTAGCTTGATCAGAAACTAGGGGCATGAATTGAGTAATGTGATAGGTTTGAAGAAAACGACAACGAAAATCATTTGAGATAAGTGAATATGATATAAGAGAAAGATGGATTAAAACTTTCTCTCGAAGTAGTATTTAAAAACATTTTTGAATTAGTGGATTAGTTGTAAACATACCCAAATACGTCTCAAATCACACACTAACACACAGACCACAACACACACACAATAGAAAAAATTTATTGGACTCAGCAAAGAAAAAAATGGAAAACAACATACAACTAAATAATCTTGATTTATTGTTGCTGTTTTTTTTCTTTTTTCTTCTTTCTTTCTCCTTCCCTGAAAACAGTGATGACACTATATCTTCAATCCTTTACCCAGAAAGAAGTTTTGATTAAATGTTCATGAGTCAATGGCTTTGGTCATTTTTCTAGAAGCACAAGTACTAGTAACTATAAGTACAAGCAGCAATGTAACTGATGGTCCTGTCTTAGTCTGTTTTACATTTCCGAAGGGCTGCAGTTGGGGTTCCTGACCATCAAGTCACTGTGACTCATTCTAGATTGCAATAACATCTATTACATCAGGTTGTGGAAATTAAAGTATCAAATCACAAGGAGTAAAGTCCCGCCATGAGGTCAGTAAGATAGGAGTTCAAATTTAACTAAACAAACCAACTGGGAACCTTTTACTTTAAATAAATTGATTTTTTACCATTATATTTAAAATAACTGAACCTCTTTTAATTGTCCCTGCATCAAAAGAATATAATTCACTTTACAAATAAGTTTTAAGGGTAGTGTCTGTTGCAGGCTTCCATAGAAACTCCTGGAAACATTCCCGTAGTCCTCTCAAGCCCATGCCTACTCTATCAGACTCAGGCGGGAGGCTACCAGGAAGAACTCTCCCTTCCATTAGGCATGGTGGTGAATGCAGTCTTCAAGAACCGGGCCTGGCTTTACGTGCAAACACCCCACGGTGAAGAGGGCTATGTCCGCTATGCCGCTTGTCTCCCTCTCGGTATCCTCCCCCCGCCTCCAGACTCACCCGGTACTGCTGTCTGGGAGTCTCAATCCGACATCTTTCCTAAGCCGACAGGAAACAGGACAGGAGCAACTGAGGACACAAGAGCAGGAACCAGATCAGAGTGTGGCAGCAGAGCCGGCCAAAGGTGAGCAATTTATTATGGCATAAGTGGGTTTTTTACTTTGTCCTTCTTTAAAACATATTTTAGTAATTAAAGCACATTATATTTATTACATACAAAATGTGTTTACTATTTCTTGATAAGTTTCAAAGAAATAATACTTCACTGACTTTTTTTATTTTAAAAAAACTTTTAAAATATTTTGCTTATAAATCTACTTCAAAAGTTACTGGATTGGGTTTTACAGATTCAACTTACTCTCTTTATTTAGATATAAAGTGTTTGTTAAATTGACAAATTTAATCTCATTTTGATCACTTAACTTAATTTGATACATAATAGTTATTACTAACAATGGGGTGAACATACTAAAATTAACAGACAAGAACTCAATCAGCGATATGGACTTCTCATGACATGGACTCATGAATAAGAACTCTAATCTTACGATAGAAAACAAATTGACGCTCTACAAAACCTTTTTACGGCCAATCTAGACATACAGGATAGAAATTTGGGGTGCCGCCAAGCCTTCCAACATCCAAAGAATTCAGTCCTTTCAATCAAAAACCCTCAGAATAATTGCAAATGCTCTCTATTACATATCCAATTCATCCCTTCACCACGGTTTTAATATCCCTTTTGTTCAAGACCTCATTTCTTCCCGTTTTGCCCTTTTCCACAATAAACTGCCCTATCATCCTAATCCACTATTACAGCCCTTGTCTTCCAACTCCAACCCCTACAACCCTCCCCATCGACTCAAACGAAGATGGCACCGTAACCTCCTGGGGCATAGTCTGTAAATAATTTGAGAATGGGGTCATTGGTCACCTTCTCTCGTGTGATTATCATTGAATGTCATTTTTACTTTTCATTGTAATCAAATTATAAAAACTTTTTTTAACAGAATGTAATAAGTAAATAAAAGTTATAAAAAAAAAAAAGTTTTTGCTCCGTTCAAGTTTTTGACCTGGAACGCTCTAATTTAATCAATATAAAATTAATGGCTAAAATAAAGACTATTTTGGTGACAAATTAGTTTTTAATTGTTCAACTAACATGATCAAATTCCCGACAATCCTCTCTTCATGCTCTAATTTAATTTTGTAAAGTGGAGATAAATAAAATAGAGAATACATGTGATCATGTATATATTCTAATGCTAAACAGCATTTATTAGAATTAAAGTTGAAGGTAAACAGGTTAAAAAATCAGACTTTTTTTATGTTATCATCTTAATTACTTACAAAATGTTTGATTTTTGAAATGTTTATTTTCAACTTTAACTCTAATATATGCTGTTTAGTTATAAGAATTAATTTGCCTAAAATTGGTTTAATTCTTTATGGTCTGCCTTCTTGTAGAAATATTTAGAATAATAATACAGTTATAAACATGTATATGTGTGTATATATATATAATTTCATTCATCTGCATGTATGTACATCACTGTATACAAGTCCAATTTTTTTCAATAATGAACTTAGCCTTTCATTTTACATTTAAAAATGATATGCCAAATTTCATCTAGAAAAAAAACTAATTACAGCTCATATGACGTAAAGTTAAAAATTCACAATTTAGGTAAACCCTAACTTAAATTTTTAATTTCACTGTTTAACTTCTTCATAAGTATTCTATCATAGAACAAATCTATTGTCAGTTTCATTGTTTTAAACTAAATATTAAGTGCGCTATACAGAAAAATCCTTTCTTAAACATTGTGGGTAAACCCTCATCCTATTGGTTACTCAATTACAAACTTCATACTGAATTTCATTAAATAAAACTAAAAACTGCAGCCTATAGCATTTAGTGTCAACACACACATAAATACATATATATTTTACGTTTACTTAAAAATAAAAACTAGAAAATTTGACAAAGTACAAAAAATTTACTTTATTATTTTACTCAAGAGTTATTAAATCATTTTACAGAATTTTCATTGATAAAATTATTGTAATTAAATTAATTTAAATATAAAGACATGAACTATCTCTTAACAATTTATTGATATTACTTAGTCTATGTTTAAATTCTCACAGAATAATTGTAGAAATAACACAAATTTACTAAATAACAAAAATTTGAACTAAAATAGTAAAATAAAATAAAATATGTTTTATTATTATTGATGGATCATATATGATGTTCAGAAACAATCTGCTTGTAACCTTCTTAGGCTCTCTCTCTCAACATAATGAAACATAGTTTCAAAGACATTTCCACTTCACTGCAGAATTAATATATGAAATGTAATTAATTTTATTTTGGCACTATCACTTTAAAAGCAGTAAAGCCTTGTAAATTAGTATTCCCCTAAAAAATATGGTCAAATTTTTAGAATTTTCAATATAAGTGTTTAAATATTCATAGCTTAATAAAGTTTAAAGTTCTCTCATTATCACCTGGTAGTTTTCATTTGAAGTGTTCTTCCACCATCAACTTACATTTTAGTATAATAATTCATTTTTTTAAATGAACACATTCTAAATGAAAGTAACTGTACACCAAGTATATAAAATGAACATATTAATATTCATAATATATATTTGAACAAGATTTTACCGGGTAAAATTCCTAATGTAATATATGAACATAACTCCTAATATAGGTGAGATAGAGGTCCCAATATCTTCCCGTGGGAGTGGCCTAAATATTTACCTTAATATGTGTGTGTGTGTGTGGGTTTGCGCGCACGAATGTTCTTTTGTGTGTATGTGTGTGTTCACTTTCCTTGAGTGCTTGTGTAAATTTTAAGTGGAACCTTTGACATCCGAGAACGAGAATTATTTTTTAAAATTTATTTTAATTCTTTCATGAGAAACACCTAAATAAATACAATCCTTCTAAATTCTCTAAAAGATAAAGTCAACTACTAAATTCAACTACTAAAAATCTTAAAATTTAGTAATATTCCATGCATAAGTACTCTCTACCAGAGGATATACAAACATGCTTAAGTAACTCACCTAATAAATACATAGTAAGCAAATGTTTTATATTATTTAAAATATATATTATTATTTATTTAATTTNAATTTTTACCCTTAAATTTTATAATTCATAGTAATTGATTTATATTAAAATACTGAAAAGTTATTTGAATGTCATATAGTTCCTTGCTGCTGCCAATGAATAATATTATTCTAATAAGGTTTTAAATCATAAGGAGATTTAATTAAAATACCACCTAAGTGAAAAAAAAAACTCATTATAATCATAAACATTAATTATTTTCACTTAGTGATGAGAAGTATACATATAGAAAGATAACAGAAACATATGAACATCATTCAATGAGAGAATGGTGAGGCTAGCACCAGCTGGGTCTGGTCACTAAAGTATATTAAAAAGTGAAAGATTCTGATTTTACTGAAATTACCAGAGATATGTCACTGAATATTTCGGACTTAAATACTAAATCTTAAATCCTCCTTTAACTTATGTCAATGAAAAGGCAAATGTAATTTTTAAAAACAAATGAACAAGAATGAAAATTTTGATGATATAAAATATTTACAATGTACGTTCGTATAAAACATACAGAAAGAAATCAAATACAATAATTAAAACAGATAAAATATAATCTTAAATAAATTTATAACTCCTCTGCCAAAACATGAGAGGATGGGCCATGCGAAATTAAAAGAGTGTATTTAGGGAAACAAGGGGTAAAAAATTGCCAGGAACATATAAATAAGTAAATATATTTTCTTTTTATGTATGCTATATGAAATTAATGCCTTAAAAGAGCATTCTCATTGTATTATTTCTACCTGATTTGTAGAATCTTCTGTGAATTTTATAAGAAGGAACTTAATTTTTATTTTAAATAAGTTTTATCTCATACTCTTGGTCTCCTGAAGCTTATTAAAGAGAAATAAAATTATAGTAAAAAAGACATGAGATATTGTTAAATGAGACATTTAAATTAAGCAATGCTTTATATTTATCCTGCCTTGTACATTACAATTATTTATTTGTTTTTATCTTCTATGTATGCTTTAGATCAATTCAAAACCCATGAGATTTTTGTATGTGGTACTATTCAACAATATTTTATTATTTGTATCTGTTATCACTGTAGATACGAAAACAATATTCCTTGACGGAGTTTTCTTAAAAGTAGAAAAAGGAATAAATGAAACTCTTCTAGTACACTGTTTTTTTTTTTACACTGTGTAACATTTTAAGGTTCTTAACTATAGATGTACGTATACTGTATAAATTATTTTTAAGATCGTTTAATTGATTTTTTTACACCAATCAATTGTAAAAACATTTTCTCAATAATTTTTTGCTCAGAAATATGGTGAAATAAAAATATTTTCTCAAAAGAAAAGAACAAATTTTTTAAACAATTAATGAGAGGGAACAGAAATCATTAAGGATGGAGGGAACAGGGATCATTAATTGTTTAAAAAATAAAAAATAATAATTTACCTGGGATTAAAAACCACAACAAAATAAAATATTTAGAAAAGAACAAATATTTTGCCATCAGTAGTAATAAATTTAATAGTTAATAACCTTATTATTATATCCTTAGAATACATAAAAAGATAAATAATGTTAATTATCAATATAGTTCTTACCATATTAAAAGAAATTATAAGAAAATTGTTATAAAACACATGTAGTTAAATTAATCAAAAAATTATTTAATACTTAACATATAGTGTATTTTGAATTAAAGGCTTAAGTTATGATGCTATATTTCTCATATTTAATGTAATCCACTCCCCTTTTTAAGTAGATAAGAGGTAAAATACATAGCCCTGATAGCAGTCTTTCCTGATATGTTCTGCATGTTCTTTAAGTGTGAATCATTCTCATTTTATGATCAAAAACTAAATAAAATTGGAACTATATACTTCTCGAGCCTACTTTAATTTTTCTTCCGAGATCCATTTAAAGATCTGTAAAATAAGTGTATTCCTAAAAATCATTAGTGCCCTCGTGAGTTATACCAACACTACTGATCACTATTGTTTTGGTTTATAAAAATATAATTTTAATAGCAGACAAGTTTTGTGGCCTTAGAATGAAGAAATTTCAGCTTAACCCTCATCTTAATGATAGAATTAATTGATTAAAATATTTATTTTGGTAATATCCTATCATATTTAGGTCTGTCTACTTAGGAGGTTTTAAACCATATTTTATATTTTTTTAATGTTGCATGCCAAGTGTTGTGTTTAAATAAAAATTATGGCTGATGGAATTTAAGAAAAGTTTTAATCATGTGATGGAATTCGGGGCAATCCCTAATGATATTATTTCTTTGATTAATGAAACGTATTTTGAAATCATTGTTTCAAAATATGATTATAGAGACACACCACAAATACATACACACACTCATAAGATAGGTAGGTTATTAGTAGAGAATTTGTAGTGGTTGAGTCAAGATTGATAAAGAATATAATAAAATTTAAAAAATGTAATTATTTTATCTGCCGACATTTTGGTTTACATAGTAAGTCATATAAACATAATTAAAAGTAATGTGATATGAAATGCCTTAAAAAACTAATAAAAATATGAGTAAAAAGTTCATCACATCTACCTTTATGAAGGTAAGGGAGGACATGTTGTCATTTGGAACAAATCTGCATGATTAAGAGGTAAGGATAAAAATTTTAAAACAAAATGGACAGGTGAAGGATGGGATTTGTGAGTTTGTTTAGTTTTCTAAGTCAAATGTGTGTCCATCGTGGATGGCCTGTTTTGTGAGGGTAGTTTTTATTAATTTTTTAATATTGTCATTTTTGATTGTTGATTCTATGGGAAATAAGATTTTTAGTTAGACCAATGAATGAACCACTGCAATTAGGAGTGGAACATGGCAATTAGTAGAGACCACATTTATTCCGTTGATGAGGGGGAGTGGGTTCTATAAGATTGGTGTAAATAGATTTTAATTTATTTTAAATAGATTTTAATTTGTTTATTTGAGAAAGCAAGCTTCAGGTTAGGGAAAGTTTTACTAAGAGATTTCTTAGTTGTTTTTTTTTTCCAAAAGTATGGGAATGTGAGGGAGGGAATGAAAAATAAAGTTATTGTTTTGGGAGGGGGCTCATTTTGAGAAGTGAAAATGTAGAATTAGTTACAAGTTTTTTATTATATGCATAGTAAAACCATTTGAAAGAAGGATATTTGTCACACATTTGATATTTTGGTTGTGGAATGTCTTGTCAGAGAGTGTGAGTGATCTGTAGACAAGATTTTTGGCCACATTCATTTTTTGATGATGGGGTGAGATGAGTTAAAATGAAGGAATTTTGTGTTTATCAACCTTGACTGAACCCCAAAAAATTCCCTACTAATAATCTTCACAGTTAAAAAAAAAAATCACCATTTGAGTTTTATAGATAAATTCATAAATTATAGAGACTATAACTTTTGTGTCTAGTAGGTTTTTATGTCATAACATCATAGGGATAGTAATAATATTCAAAAAATTTGCGATGATCTATATATCTTTTGCACTTGCTCCAAAAATTTTCCCACTCAAATATGTCATGCACAAATTTATTACTATAACAAATGTTATGTAATTTTATAAATTCTTTTTAAATGCAGGTATAGGCGCAGAGCCTGTGGTGAAGAAAGTGTGGACACCCTTTACCTAGCTGCACAAGAGAAAGCTCGGAGACAGGTTCTTCTGGTAATTGGATCTGACTACAGTGGAAAAGGACGCAATACTCTGACTGTCAGTAAAGGAGATGTTGTGACTCTTGTTAGTTCACATGTCAGGGACTGGTTTTGGGTAAAGACAAGGGAGGGGAAGGAAGGCTTCATACCTGCAGCTGTAGCAGGACATGGCTTTTTGTGAGAAATCATTACTAGTTTCCCTCTTCTTATTTCAATTTTGAATGAATAAATAAAATTACAGAAAAAGTAAGGAGTCCTCTACTCCCTACTCCTTCCTTACGTAGTCCTCTACTACTTGTTTCTTAATAAGTACAGTAGAGGACACAACAAAGAATTGATAGGCATTTTTTTTTAAATCAAGTTATATAATTGTATTATCTTCCAAGTAAAAGTTGAAAGTCAATTCAGGATAGCTGCAAATAGTTATTTACTTAAAATTCCTCTATTGATTTTAAAAGATTTAATGAAAATCCTTCATTATTTAACTATATTTGATTGGCACTTAGAGGGAGGATTTTTCATCTCAATTCAGTATTGTTTTTCTCGTCGCCAATAGATCCAGGGTTTTATTTTATTTTTCTGCACTATTATTCATTCTCCTATTTTCTTAAATGAAAATAAATATATATGATGCCTCCTTAATGCTACTTGAAATTGTTTTTAAAAATTGTTCTAGGTTCTTGCTCTGTATTTTTGATACCTTATTTAAATACAGTATAAGAGTAAAGAAACTGTTGTTTTTGATACAATTTTTAAAACTTTATATATTGCTTTCAAATTAAAACCTTCACATTATTTAGTAGCATAAAATTAATTATTTTTTTAAGTCAAAATGTTAGTCTTCCTAACAAGTATCTTAATATGAAGCCCAGGCAGGACTTCATTAATAAGTCATAAAGCTGATATGCCAAATTTTTGTATCACCATGTAAAATGATGATGTCAAGCCCCTCATCTACATTCTTATTCATGTTTTTTCTCTTTAATTCTTAATACTAGAAAACTTCGGTGTACATAAAGACCAAGTCTTATTTATGAAGTAAGCCTATAGTGTATAAAACAGATTTTCGACCTATTGGTCCTGCTTTTAAGTACAGTACAAAGAGTAGGAGTCATCTCTCACAGAAATAAAATTTTTGAATGGCAAAGAAACTTAAAACACTACATTTGATATGCTTTTATAAGCCAAAGAAGGCATGAAGTTGTTGAATCAAGAATTTATAACTAAAAATCTCATATTTTGCTTAATCTCACTCTTTTAATTTATTTTTTTATTATTAGATTTTTAAATCTCTCTTTCAGCCACTTAGGCTCATAGAAGGACTACAGTTAGCCACTCTATACTAAAAGCCCATGGCTAAAATAGTATCTCAATAACTATAGAGACTAGAGAAGCATGTATATTTTAACTTTCTCTTACAATATATTAAAACATAATATAGCTGTAAGATGGAGTTGGAACACTAGAATTTGTAAAAAAAAACTTTAGTTACAAGACGATTTGTTTTCCTTATTCATTAAGGTGATAAGAAATAATACTGATTAGTATGAGTTAAGAGTTTCCACTAAAGAAAAGTGGTTCACATATGCAGAAAAAAAACCTATAGGGTCAAAAAATAGTGTAGTATTATAGACTTGAAAATTTAGTGAGCTAAAAATTCCATTTATCTATTCTAAAAAAAATAATAGATGAAATATAATATGACATCAGTTTCAATCTGGCATAAAATAAAATCAATAGGATTCTATTGAATCTTACTAAAACACAGACACTTTATCACTCTCTGACTAACAGCAGTACAGAGGAAAAATTGTGAATTGTTATTGAAGTACTTAATAAATAAGGATTAGAAGGTATGTGAATTTTGAAAAATAATTTTAATTTAAAAAACTTATAAAATTTAAATAAATATATACCTGAATTGTAGCATCAAGATATCATGAATATGTTGTATGTAGTGTAGCAAATTCAGTTTACCTGATAATACCTGTATAATTACATTTTAGAATAATCTATGACTGAATGTATATATTAATAATATACCTGTTACTTGTGATAAAATATGTTATTTATATAATTTCTAGTTTATTTATTTAGTAGTACTTATTTTAATAGATTTAATAAAGTATATAATGTTTTATTTAATTAAAAGTTAAACTTATTAAGAAATATATGTATATATATTTAATAAAATAGACTTTTCTCCTTCTACCCTTTACCGATAAGCATTTAAACTTAATAT
>KZ809181.1:0-16142 GCA_000696205.2 Oncopeltus fasciatus | reverse complement strand
CTGTGTAAGACAATTAAAAGTTTATGAAAACAATATTGAAAAAAGAACCAATTTGAAAAAAACATGCAAACCAACAACTAATTGACAAAAAAAAATTGAAATATCATTAAATCAGTAATTTGCCACACCTACCTATCATGAAGATGAGAGAGGACGTCCTGTCCCTAAGTTCACATTTCCATGACTAAACAATATAAATTTTACTTTTTCTCAGAGCGAAAAAGTAAAAGGAGTGGGGGTAGCAGGTACAAGGCAGGCGGAAGGTGTAAATGGAAAGCGGCCTGTTACAAGAGAGGGCAATAAAAGGACAAAGGAAAAAGGACTATATTTTTACTCGCAACTTTAAACCTAAAGAAGGGTTTTAAGAACGATTTTGTTGAGATTCGCAAAAAGGCGGGCAGTAAACCAAATATTTAAGGTAATCTTCAATTTATTAGGAACCCTCTCTTGGGCTCACTAGAACTCTTTCTGCCAGAGACATTTCAGTCAGCTATGCTAACCACTGGGCATCAAGAGGAGTGGCGTTGATCTACTCTTGATCCTCCTAGGAATTACTCTTCGAACTTTTCCAATCAATCAGTTCAGTACTAATGTATCCAGCAATAAGTTATTATTAAGTTACAGCGTGATTAAGTGTGCATTACTTGTAGATCGTATCATCCGGGCTAGATGGTAATTATAAATAACTTTCCCCAGAACAAAAGCCAAATTAATGAAGAGGTCTCATAAATTAATAAAAATGACAACGAAAGTGAATTGTATAGACATTTATCCAAGTTAAAAAATAAAAATAATGAAACTGACTAAATTGAAACAACTAGCTTATCCAGAGAACATTAATACTTTTGAAGATTGCTCTTAGGTTACACTTTAGTATTTGTTGAACCGTATCTCTAGTATGCAAAATGTAATTTATTGTGTAAATGGAGTTTTGATGGACCGCAAGGCCATTCCGAATATTAATGTCGGTGGGAATAAGAAGAAATTTTTTCGTACTTCTAAATTAGAAAGGGGAAATGTTATTGTTTAGGAAAACACTCGTCCAAAATGAAACCTCACTTGATTGATACGATTTTCGGAATTTGCGTTGGCCATTTCTATGCTTATAGCTCCCATTCACTTATTATTTTAAATTTAAATTTTTAAATCTTTATTTTTTAAGTGAAAAGAAAAGTCCACGCAAATAAAAATATGCCGGCAATGCAGGAGGACAAAAAGCACCTGCTTTAGAATAGACATAAAACATAATATAGTTGGAGGTTTTTCGGCCGTCGAGTATTATGATGGAGAAATTAGTCAGGGTTTCGGCCAGGATCAGAAATATAAAATACACCAAAATTGTTGGGCGCTTATTTTATTATTGTCGAAATTTCAACTTATTTTTAACTTATCAGGATTGAAAAACAATACGCACCATTACAATTATAGAATTATAGATTGGAATGAACAGGCAGAGATGAGGTATGTTATATGACAGAAAAAGATTTGCAGATTTAACTAAACAATACAAATATGAAACAATATAAGTTGTAAAAGTCAATGTTATATATTAAAAAAACTTTATATGTACGGATAGTAACGTCTGGAGAAATCTCCAAGGGAGGTTTATAGTCACATCTCAGAGTGCAGAACTAAACTGAGAGACAACCGGCGACAAGGAGGGTGGATGGGAGGGGGTATGTCGGCACATTTTAAAGGTAGGTAACAATGGTCTGGTAAATGCTTTCAAAGGAAAGTTGGAAAGGCAGACGCCGGGAATTATTTACCTGAATTTTTCCGTTGAATTACACGGAAAATATTACAATAAGCTGAGGAATTGTCTTTGTACTACCTATTATTAATAGAGGTAGGATTGATATTGATGTGCACACAGCCTTTTCTTAAGGAACAACTCAGAGGCCAGGACAGTATTTTGATTGAAAGCAGGGGAGTGGTTGTTGCTATTAGCATGAAGGGAGAGGGAGGAAGAATTCGTATCACAAATCTTAATGCTGTATTCATGTTGTTTTAATCTTTTAAGATGGTTCTTTCTTTGTTCAATATATGAAGCCGAAAAATTATTATCTGACCATGAAATTAGGTATATAATGTTGGACTGCTGGAAATAGGTGTAGGATCTTCGAGGGAAGTATAAAATCTTTTTAATTTATTAATAGTTTGGAGGCCTAAATGGAGGTTCTGAAGGTTAGACTTGAGGGGTTTTTTTTTTATCTACAAGGAGAGGAATATAGACTAGAGAGTGATTAAGACGTCCACGACAAAGACACAGAGATGTGATTATCGTGAGGGTGGGAAAATTTTGTTAATAGGTTGTTAATTAGGGGGGAGGGAAAAACATTCTGGGAAAGGATTTTTGTAATACGTGTAGAGATATTTTGTTGAAAAGAAGGGAAATACCGGGAGAAGGATCGCTGTATCAGGTTTTGAAGCTGTATTAGGTTTCTGGCGACGTTGTTAATTTGGTAACGGGGATGGGCGGAATGGAAGTGAAGAATACAAGCAGAATAGGTGGATTTGGTATAATAGTCAGGTTAAATTCTGTTATATAACATACCTCATCTCTGTTCATACCAATCTATAATTCTATAGGTGTGTATTGTATTTCAGCTCTGATGATGACGTACAAGTTAAGTCGAAACATTGACAATAATAAAATAATTACCCAACAAATTCGGAGTATTTTATTTTTCTGAACCTGACCGAAACCCTGACTAATTTCTCCAGCATAAAATATAATAGCTCAAAGCGGTATTACGGATAATGAAGTGACGGAAACACTATAGTAAGTTTTATGCCAATTCGAAAAGAGTTTCTAAAGAGACGAGAGACAACACAAAATTAATTTTTTTACCTTATACTACTCGTTCTTCCTAATCCAAAAGAAACAGTTGAAGTAAACAAGTTGTAAATACTTATAATATTATGTTATATAAATATATTATAATTCTAATTACCCATTAACACTAATTATTGATAAAATATTAGTGTGCGGTTCTCTTATTAAAAAAAAAAGAAAAAAAAAGAAGCTTTTTTGCCTCTTGCGCAGTATTTTGAAGAGCCCCAGGAAGCGATAAACAAGGACAGCCGAGACGGTAAAGGAGACCTTTACAAATATGTGCAGACAACTGTTGAACAGAAGAAGAGATTAAAAATGGAAGAAAATTTTGCAGGCAGTTGCTCTATTAAGACATCACATCTGCTCTCCCGCTTCCAAAGAAAATTAATTTAGGAGGTTAATCATGACTTGAAAAATTTTATTGTTCTTCTACTAAAACAGATGAGCAAGATTGGAAAGACGATTTAGAATAATGTATGAGATAATAACCACTTCAGATTGATGGGAGGAAATAGATTATTAATTGTTCGATTGAATTTTAAATGGTATATTAGTTTTATTACCTCATTGACATTTTTTGATTGTGTAAATTTAGTTAATTACTAAAAATAATTATTGTACATATAACAGGTTATATTATAAAAAATATTAATTCATTATATTAATACAATATATGCATATATTTAATGCAATATTATTATATTATTTGTGCAATGGTCAGCATTCGTGCCCGGAAAGCAGGAGATCCAGGTTCGAGCCCTGGCTGGGACAAGGATTTTTTTATTCTATTCCCTCGTATTAATTGTTATTTTATAATTTTGTACATAAAACGTCCGAATAAAATACTGCTATTCAATTTTTGAGTTCTTTGGCAATGCTGTCTGCTATGAAATTGAGCCTAGTTAAATACTAAAAAACTACGTGAAGCACCACACATTGACAAATACACATATTACAAACTAATTTCATACAATTCCCAAGCAACTAGATGCTACTGCCTTCCAAAAACCCATACAACACAGAACCCCATCCGCCCCATGTCTCCAATATCAACTCTATTTCATCTAAACTGAGCAAATTTCTTCTTCCCTACAGATTTAGCCATCTCTACAGATTCTTAGTCAACAAAATCCGTAAGACATAAAAAAAAAAAAAACTCTTTTGACCTCAAAACACAGCTTGAATCCCTACTTATCCCTAAAGGTTACACTATTTGTTCTCTAGATGCCAAATCTCTCTTCACCAACATACCAATTGATAAAGCCCTCGAAATTGTGGATAAACACTGGACTACAATCCAAGACTAGTACACTATCCCTGTTTACATACCTCGTCCCTTCCTCTATGTTGTATGTCCGGCTATCTCCTTTGCCAAGGTAATTACTACAACCAGATTAATGGTCTGGATATAGCAAATAACCTTGCTCCTATGCTGGACACTTCCAATATTACCCTTAATGACCTCTTAGACTCTATCCTTCAATCCTTTCGAAACGACATTTTTTTTCAACCCAGACCAAATCCCCCCGATGCTTACTGCATTTAATTCTTATCACCCTCGTCTAAAATTCTCCATTGAAATTGAGACTGCTTATCAACTCCCTTTCCTTGACACCCTTATTATCCGTAACACCAATGGCTCTATCCCCACTGATTGGTATACTAAGCACACTTACTCAAGTCGTCTCCTCCAATTTAACTCATCTCACACTCATCATTAAAAAATAAATTTGGCCAAAAACCTTATCTACAGATCACTCACACTCTCAGAAAAGATTTTCCACGGCAAAAATATTAAACGTGTGACAGAATTCTTTATTTTCGCTTTTCTAATTATGCCTTTCCCCCAAAATAATGACCTCATTTTTCATTCTCTCCCGTATATTCCAAAACTTTCTGAAAATATCAAGAAATCTCTCTGAAAAACTTTCCCTAACCTTAAGCTTTCTTTTTCCACCATCAACAAACTAAAATCCATTGACCCCATTCCCCTTCCTAACAAAACCAATGTTTATAAAATTCCTTGTTCCACTCCTAATTGCCATGGTTCTTACGTAGGGCAAACTAAAAACCCTATTTGCCGTAGAATTAACAATCATAAAAATAACATAATCCACCATACATTCATAAAGGATACACATTTGACTTTGATAACATTACCATTCTTGCCACTGAACCCTATGAATACAAACGCCTTTTATCTGAAACCGTACACATCAATGTTTACAACACAATCCAGTTAATGACAGAACTGAAATAGAACAAATTTCTTCCACTTATTCAATATTCTGGAAAACTATAAGGCCTCCACCAATATGAATCTATCTAACTTGTCTCCCAGTTCCTCAGGCTACTTATCCACAATAATTCCTATCTTTTTTTCCCGGTATTTCCCCCTTTGATATAGGCCGCTCTCCCTTCGTACTTACCGCCTCTTACCCCCCACACTTCCACAACCCACGTTGTACATCTCAAAAATTTCTCCTATTTCCAAACCCTATTACTTAGTCATGAATATATGATCCAGGTGACATGAAATCCCCTCTTGCCTTCATGGTAGAGGTAGGTGTGGTGAATTTTTCTACACGGGTGTTATTTTTTTCCACAACATTTGTTATTGTTATTATATCACATTACTTTTAGTTATGATAATTCTGTGTAATGTAATTATTATGCTTTTTCCAGCATAAACGATCAAATTAGTCACTTACCATAGTCTTGGCTATGTCCATATTTAATGAAACATCGAAATTTTCTTAGCCTATACTATTCCTTCGCCTCTCTCCCACATTTCTCAATTTTAGTGTGATGCCACGAAATATTTTAACTTCAGTTAAATATTATTATCTAAAAATTGTGCAAGTTGAATATTTTTTAAATGCAATATCTATTATTTTGCCACAACTTTGCAGGAGTGGAAGATTTACTGTGCTACTTTCAGACAAATAATATACCTGTAGCTTTGGTCGCGAACTGTAACAAGAAAGCATTCGAGTTGAAGGTAAAAAAGCATAGAGACCGAGGACTTCTTGACTGGTTTTGTCACATTGTACTCCTTGACGACAAAGATGTGAAACAAGGAATTCCAAGTGGAGATTTGTACAGAGTTGCAGCTTGCAGATTTCGGCAGGCACCCAGACAAGGTCACAAGGTAGAACAGAACATTATAACTATTTTATATTTTAAAAAAATCTAGAGTTTCTTCTACTCAACTTTAGCAAAAGGTCTTTGTAGAAAGATATTAATTTCAAATTATATAAATTCAAATGATAATTAAGAAAATTATACAGGAATTAAAACCGTCACATCTTTTGCTGAGTTTTAAATTTTATTTTTATTTAAACCGCTATTGTTAAACAAGACATAAATATACAGATTAGAAAAGTTATACGATTTTAAACAAATGATACAAAATGTTCTTGCATACTTTGGATCTATTACAAATGTTTGAGATAGTATTATTACTGAACTGAAGCAAACTATAGGTGATTCAGTGAAAAAACTTAGTGAAGTGTTTCAAGAAACGAAGGAGCATAGTATACAGCTGAAGAGATAGAAGTAAAATGAAGCTCCTTCTCCCGAGACTTAAAATCAAGGATAGTTATGAAAGGATGGCCTCAAGGGTATTGTTCATCTCCTGCTTAATAGGTCATAATGTCTGATTCACTTATTTCTCCTTGCCTTAGAGCCGATAATTATTAAGTGATTGGAGCTGATTCTGTGGCTGATTCGAAAGTATAACGAGGTTTTATATAACATAAGCAAGTGTGCTAGTTTACGGGAGATTAGGTCATTCCGCATTTTCTGAAAACTCAGAAAAACAACTCTGTAAAAATGCAGGAATAGGATTGAACTGGTAAAGGAAATGATTAAATGGGTTGGAGTAGTATTCGGTTTAAGAAATAATTTTCATTCGTGGACAACTTTAGTCTCATAAGTTTGCACTCAATAAATGGACTAGCTCTCTGAAACCTCATTGAAAGGATAAGAGGTGGTCTACTGGTATTTATTCGGTTATATGGGGAATTAATTCCCCCGGGATTGCAGAGAACATGGCAATGAAGAAGCTGATAACTAACTAAATAGGTAGACGAAGATTCCTCTTTCGTATTACTTAATTCAGTGTATCTTAAGTCCCATACTAATTTATTTAAAGATCTCGCTAGGAAACGGGAGAAAACGATTGGTGAAGTTCATCAAACGGCTCAGAAACAAGGATGTCCTGTACTGTAGGATATACTGTGAGACCAGATTATAACAAACTGGCTGAAGCTGGATTTTGCTCTGTCCTAAGTACACCTTGGCATTTTTCTTAAATGATTTAACAATGGACAAAAACTTTAAATGCCAAGCGCAATTACGATGTCGTAAATAATAAAAAAAAGTGGAGCCAAGCATTGTGGGATTTCCTTCCAATCTGAAGTTCGATTAAAAGATATATAAAGAAGTGCTATAGCGACATTTATATAATTGGTAAGGAACTGAATATAATTGAATAATAGACAAATTATTAGAATTGTTACTTATCGTAATGGGACTATCAAGTGTAAGGGTTATTTGATACTCAAGAAGAATGCTTAATATGACATAATTGATATTTTACAGTAGATTATGTGCTGGCATGTTTAATAAAGAGTGCCAAGATATATCATTTAAGTAAATTAAAGTATCAGTCTGGCATCATAACTCTGTTTTCCAGATTTCTTCGGGAAATGCTTTCTGAAAAGTAACTTTCATCAACTAATCTTTTGTTATTCTATCTATTCTGCTTGGAAGACTCACATAAGTTAGTTAGCCTGAAATTATTTAGTTTTAGGCATTTTTGAGACATGCCTAACTATTAAGTATTTTTTTTAATAAATATTAATTGAGAGAAGGAAAATTTAAGTACATTAAGACNCTCCTTCTCCCGAGACTTAAAATCAAGGATAGTTATGAAAGGATGGCCTCAAGGGTATTGTTCATCTCCTGCTTAATAGGTCATAATGTCTGATTCACTTATTTCTCCTTGCCTTAGAGCCGATAATTATTAAGTGATTGGAGCTGATTCTGTGGCTGATTCGAAAGTATAACGAGGTTTTATATAACATAAGCAAGTGTGCTAGTTTACGGGAGATTAGGTCATTCCGCATTTTCTGAAAACTCAGAAAAACAACTCTGTAAAAATGCAGGAATAGGATTGAACTGGTAAAGGAAATGATTAAATGGGTTGGAGTAGTATTCGGTTTAAGAAATAATTTTCATTCGTGGACAACTTTAGTCTCATAAGTTTGCACTCAATAAATGGACTAGCTCTCTGAAACCTCATTGAAAGGATAAGAGGTGGTCTACTGGTATTTATTCGGTTATATGGGGAATTAATTCCCCCGGGATTGCAGAGAACATGGCAATGAAGAAGCTGATAACTAACTAAATAGGTAGACGAAGATTCCTCTTTCGTATTACTTAATTCAGTGTATCTTAAGTCCCATACTAATTTATTTAAAGATCTCGCTAGGAAACGGGAGAAAACGATTGGTGAAGTTCATCAAACGGCTCAGAAACAAGGATGTCCTGTACTGTAGGATATACTGTGAGACCAGATTATAACAAACTGGCTGAAGCTGGATTTTGCTCTGTCCTAAGTACACCTTGGCATTTTTCTTAAATGATTTAACAATGGACAAAAACTTTAAATGCCAAGCGCAATTACGATGTCGTAAATAATAAAAAAAAGTTCCATAAACATCTTAAGCTACAATTATCTAGGTGGCAACTAGGACCATGCCTCAGTAATCCAGCAGTGATTTCAAAGAAGCTTCCACTTCAGTATTTACTCAGCTACGGGAAGGGAAAGAGATTTAATCAGAAATAAAATTTAAAAAATTATCATTATTGTTTTAGTTTTTAAAAAAATACAATTTCTTACCCTTTATGTTAAAAAAAAAAAAAAAAATATTAAGGAAAACATTAGAATGCAACTTTGAAGGTTAGAAAGACCCTTCCCCTATTTTTATAAAATATAACTAAAATTTTGTATGTTGGCTTTATTTTGCAATCCATAGCAATTTTTGACTGAAATTGGTTGAGGGGGAGGAGTAATAAAATGTTGCTTAGTTTAAGGCTGCTCCAACATTTCGCACTTTTAAAAATTTACTTTTCATATCATTATTTAGGTATTAAATATGAAAGATTAACTTTTGAGATTGAAAGGCTAATTAAAAACTGATAAAAAACCCATTTTATTTCTATGCTTTCCTCTTAAATAACTTCCCCCTCTGGTTTCGTTTAAAAAAAAGTACTTGTCATCCTCATGCCCTCTGTTATTTGAAACAGTACAACATAGCTTTCATAAAAATAGTGGTATAGTCACTTACCCACTTATTTTTAGTTTACTTGTAATAAAATAAATTTAAAAACCAACAAAAAATCTTATTTAGTCTTTTAAGTGATAATTATATTTACTAATACTCATAATTGTTTTTTTTTTCAGTATGTTGTATTTGAAAGCACAATAAATGGCTTAAAGGCTGCGAAATCTAATGGGATGCAAACAATACTCTACCCCGATAAAATCATTCCAAAAGAAATGTATAAATCAGCAGATGTGGTCCTGCATGATTTCGATAAATTTGACCCAAATTTATTCCAATTCCCACCAAAACAATCCACATAAACATCATGATAAATATGCAGAGTACCAACAAATAAAAGTTTTGTCCTTAATTCAGAAAACAATGTATCATATTTAGAAATAATTAATCATTAAAATTAATTTTTATTAATTATATTAAATTGTATTTACTTAGAGCATATGAAAAATATCTTTATCATATTATAACAGCAGATAAAAAATTACAAAAATGTATACAGAAAGCGCTGTTTATCTGTGGATATATATACATGAAAAAGGTAAGAAGAAAAATATTGGAATGTTACATTTCTCAAATAGTTTTATTTTAATTAATTTAGGTGTTATTTAATTCCAAATGGATAAAGCTATTAAGGGAGCTCCCATATTTTTGTGTCAAAAATTTTCTCCAATCCTTCATACAAGTATAAAACATTATGGGTCCTAAAATGCATGTGTATTTGTGTGACTTTTTGCAACCAAAATGCCTTTTCAATTCAAAAAATACTTAAATAAAAATGTAAATTATAATATGTAAGTTAGTAAGTGACATTGGATTAAAATGAGAGGGCATTTTTCCTTCAATCTCAATTTCGATTAAAAATATTTCCAATACCTCTAGGAGCTACATAAACCACTCCTTAATATCTTATTTGAATTTTAACTTTCTATCTCATGTAACCAATCCTATAGAATTAATTTTTTGTATAAAAACAAATATTGCTCTAAGCTAAAATATTATGTCTAAATGCAACAGTGGAAAAGAAAGGTTTACTCTCAATTGATATTTCAGGTAATACTCCCTCCCATTAGCCCAATATCGCTCAATAGTGAACTTACTCTTTCATTATGCATTTAAAAATGATACACCAAATTTCATTAATAAAACAACTAATTTTAGCTTCTAGTAAAATTAAAATTTACAGTACACATATATACCCACTCCTAATTTTTCAATTTAACTGTGTAACTCCAAACATATCCACAAAGTTTCATCGATCTAGGCTTATATTATGTCCACTGCACTAAATAACATCATGAACTTATACTTAACATTGCAAGTAATTCCCCTCTCCAATTGGAACAACCTCATTTGGAATTTGCTATTAGTTTCACATACATATTACCCTAAATATTAATAATATCACAAAGAAACCTATAGAACTAAAAAGAAATTTGAACAATTTAAATAATGTTTAAGGGGGTATGAGATTATTTTATGCAAATCTGTTCTATTTGTTATAATTTCATATGTTCCTTAGGTTGAGTGCTCTCACTGCATTCGTGCTTCCTCATTGAAAATTAATGAATATAAATAAATATATTCAATATAAGAAAAGAAATAAGAAATTTTACAGAAGGTTACATAAAACATACATTAAAGAAATTAATGCACATGCCCTTTATTCTCAAACACCAAAAGACCCCCTAAAGAGGTTTAGAAATATGTAAATTAAAATCAGCAAAGTTGTATTCATCAGATGTATTATAGGACATTTCAAATTATTTTAAGGGTGGCAACACTTAAGTTTAATATGCTTTTTTACCACTGGGAAGATTAATGAAGTACAAGAGATTAAAAATGATAACAACCCTTGGTAAGAAAAATAATAGTTTTGGGACAAATATTTGAATTTTGAATTTACTTAATAATGGAACGTTGCAATATAACTTATTAAAAAATCAATTCATAAAGAAAGTTACTTTAGAATAAGGCTTTGACAGGTAATTTCTCTCAAGGAAGTCAAGAAATTAATTTCCTAGATGGCAAATACATTTTGAAAAATGTCTTACATTTTTATTTGATCTTGCACCAGAAATACTAAAAAATGATCAAAACAAAATAATAGATACATGTAAAATTCAAGTTGACCATTGACTGTAAGTAAAAATGTGAAGACAAATTTAATAATCCACATAAGTCTACATCTAGGTTTAGTATAGTAAAGCAGACCAGTCCAAGCAACTAACTGAGTAAGAGAACATTATCTAAAACTATGCATTTAAATTTTCAGAAAATGTGTAGTATTATCCAAAAACTGAATTAAGTACAGATAAAACTCTCATTTACATCATAAGTGACGTTTCTTATATGTTTTTGGATAAAGTTTGCAGATTTTTACTGTTAAGGATGGTCTAAGCCCCTTGTATGACACTCAGACAAAGTGGACCTTTTTAAATACCCTATTTCTTTGAATAGTAAAGGGAAACATCTAGTTAACATTAGTTTTTTAAGAAAGTCTGTTAGACAGGAGCAATGTGAACTTATATAAAGATTTCCCATGTTTTACCTAAGATGGACATAAATAAAAGTGGTCTGGCTTCAGACCAACCAGGAGGGGGAGGGTACTATACAACAAACTTTGTTCATTCTTAAATATTTTCTTTGCTATGTACCTTATATAAAAATGTTATTAAACATTAATGTTAGAAAATTTAATTTTACATCTATTATTATTTATAAATTTTTATATACCACAATTAAGGCATTGGCTATTATTCAGTTTAAGTCTTCCTCTAAATATCACATTTGTTTCATATAAAATAATATATATTAGATGCTACAAGCTAACTCCTACTCCTATTTGTCTGATTTTACGCACTAATGAATTATTTTTTTATATAAATACAACATGCCAAATAATTACATTGATAAACCAAAAACAGTAGCCCATAGCAATGAGCATTGACAGACAAATACAAATTTTATTCACTCACACACATATGCTTAAGAGAGACACTGGTCTTCACTCCTCACTGAAGAAAGGCGAGAAATCCCTGAAAATGTTTTACTCTTTGTGATTTCTTTCTTCTTCTCTTTGTGTGTGCCCTCAATGAGAACAAAATGTTAATTCCATGATTATAGCAAATTCCTTAAGAGCTTGGCAAAACCATAGTGAGTTTATCAGATTAGAATTTACTGTTTTAACATAGAATGCCAATTAATAATCAATACTAACCAAATCTTATGTATGCTGAGAATTAAAAGACATGAAAAATATACGATTATCTAATCACTATTTTCAACTCATACATAAATAAGTACTTAGAGATCATTTCACTGACTATCACAGATCATTCAGAGAAAGGAGACAAAATCAAATATAATTTAGTAATTTATTAAAAATTAAAAGATGAACAATGGAACAAACTTAGAACTAATAAAATACATTTAGCTAAATCAAAATTAAGATCTTAAGATTTGCTGAGACTAGAAACCTTTTTTAAGACATCTTCAGCTGAAGAGTTTGCTAAATCCCTGCAAGATTCTACACCAAATTCTAAAATAGAAAGAAATACAACTAAATATTTATTAAACAGAAAAATATAAGTTAATTACTTAAATATAGGAGTAATTACCATAACGAGCCCATGCTTTTGGCTGAACTCCAGAACATTCACGTATAAGTATAGGAATATTTGGGTTAGCTTGTTTTAATTGAACATAGGTTTTATTGATGAAGTCCCTGTAAAAACAAATACATGTAGTGCAATAAAAAAAAATAAAAAAAAGAAATTATATGTAAGAGTAAAAAATGAAATAATTAGTCAAACTTATAGACAGCAAATTGGCACACTAGCTGTATGACCATTTCTGAACATTAAGAAAGATAGACTATTTATTTTAAAACAGAGGACAAGGAATTTCCTAAGCCCTCTTTAATAACTGGTCCACCACTACAATAATACAAATTCCACAATTTCTTTTTTCAAAAAAATAAAGAAATTGATAAAATTGCTCATAAGATTTATTTTTTATGCTGGTTTCAAAATATCTGATAAGTTGACCCAAATGTGAAAAAAAAAAAAAAAAAAAGTAACCAAATTGTATTAATTTAATCTGTGAATATCTTAATACAAGTGTAAACAATCTATTTACTAATTGATCCATTAAATCTTATAAGAATTGAGAGGGTTTAGAAATCTTAAAATCTGGTAAGTTCTTCAGTAAATTTAGAAGCTAGCGCAATAATTTCCTCAGCAACAAATACCCAGTAATGGTTTTAAGAATAGGGACAAATATTATCTAAGTCTAAAGTCACTCTCGTACTAGAGAATCTTCTTTACTAAAAATTATTTTTATAGAAGCAGAAAATTATATTTTTATTCTTATTCTAAACAATAAAATACATAAGATTCTAAAAAGAAAATGGAGAAATAACCTTGGAAAAAATATAAAGTACCTAACTTAAAGTAAACAACAATAAAATTTATAGAAAACAGTACTTTATTCACTTAATAAATTTAAAAAAAAACTATAAAAAGTCAAAAAATGAAAAATAAATTTTATAATTTCATGTTACTTAGATCAGTAACTACGAATAATTTTAATAACAAAAATATACTTTAACGTACCTAACACCCTTGCTAGATTCAGACTTTGGGCACAAATGAATTCTTAATTCTTTAACTTTGGAAGCAAAACGAACAGCTTGAGACATTTTGAAACCTAAACCAAACCTCCTTCTCAGCTGATTACTGCTATCTATAATTTTGAAGGCACCGGCGGCAGTTTCAGCCAATCAGAGGAAACCACGAAATATTCAGTAAGCTCAGTTTGAAGATAATGGTATGTGAGAGGGGGTTTCAGACTGTTGTCAATGTGATACTGTACCATTTATGTGCTTATGATACAACTTGACCGACGAAAGATTACAAGAATGGAATATTGGCAATCTTCTCCTTACAAGATCTGCTCTGCTTGGATACTATTTGTCACACTGGATGTTGTTATAGGTAATTTTATGAGCTAGACTTAAGAAGTTCATTCAAATGTAAAACATATTTTAGCGAATTAAATTTTTTTCTAAAAATACAATCCTTTGTCTTATCCTCTCTGGAAAAAGCCTACTTGATAGCAGATTTTCTTGAATTTTCTGACCCACAAAGAGAAGGAAAAATTGTTTCTTGAAAACTTTGCTATCTGGTACTTATTATTTTATTTTAATGGTTTGTTTGATACCTGATTATTTTTTTCGAGGGAAATTTTAAAACTTCATAAAGTTTTTTTTGGAAAAGATTATATTTATTTTGGCTTATTAGTGACTAAGTTTATTTGAGGGGTTTTCTTGTTTGTATTTTAATGCTTTAAATTATCTTGGCCTTGCTTCTGATATATTTGCTGTCATTGCTAATTTTTTTCGAAATTGTTTTGAAGTAATTCAGTGGTCTATTCCTTTTAAGGAAATAAGTATGTTTACTACTATAAAGGAATAGAAGTATACTATCTCCACAAAAAACGATGTGTGAAAAAACTATTGGACACCGTTCAAGAATATATGAAAAAGTAAGAAATATTGGAAATAGCAAGATATTTCTTTTTAGAGGATGATTCGTCTTGTAAGAAAATCTTTAACTTCCTTAATACCAACCAATTTTAGATTATCTTTTGGCATTTTGTTTGAATTGTAAACTTGTTAAGTTCAAATAAATTTGAAAGCTTTGGAGATGACAAGAGACTTAAAACCTTTCATGTTTCAGCTAGCTACCACTAAGTGGTGATTTGAGCCAGCCGACTGACAGACTGTTTAATTATTAGTGCTATCATTAAGTTATACAAGAAACTGTTTCTTAATTTAGCCAAGAAGAAATGCTTTTTATCAATTTTCTTGTGGATAATAATTTACTATGTGACTAATTTTGGTATCAAAACAATGCCCTAGAGGGTATTGATATAGTAATGCTCTTGCGGACAATTATTTTTGTAAGCATATGGGCATTTGCAAAGAAGAACCTCACTCCTTGAAATTAAAAACATGAAATGAAAGGGGCAAACAATGGGATTTGGGAAATTATAGAAAACCCAGATTGATGATCAGACTTGATTCATGGTGTAAATTAGCCTCATAATATGGATGACAGAGAAGGAAAAACGAGTAAAACTAAATGATAAGTTTATGTTGAGTTAGGTTGCAACCAATAGGAAGTAGTGAGCTGGCTAACTGACCAATAACAGTTGGTGTCCCTGAATATCTTGCATTATGACTAAATTTCTCTCTTTGGGAACTTATCATGAACTTGACACATTTTCATGCTTATAACTATCCATACTTTAACTGATTTTGGTGCAATTAGGTTTAAAATGTCCAGTGTAGCGTCTAGATTGGCTTAGTATCTTTAAGCCTATTTTAAATTGTCTTATAGTCTTATATAAAATATATTATTTATATTTTTGATTTATATTTATTTGATGTTTCATTTTATATGTGTTCAATGCATACATTGGTAACATCCTTGCTGATTTTACTAACTTGATTACTAAATTGCACACATGTATTTAGTTATTTATTTAGAGCAGTCTAAGCCCTCAGTGATAATGATAGATTTTGTTTTGAAGCAATATCCAAGTTGTCTTGAAATTAGTCAACATTTTTGATTAGTTAGAGTGTGAAATAAGACCATAACACTTTTTTTTTAATTTTTCCCTTGGGGAAACTTCATGGCAAAGCCAAAAAAATATAAAAAAATAAGTTCTTTGAAACAGAAGATAATAGTTCTTTTCTGTTAACTACATATGAAAAAAAAAAAGACTAAAGAAAAGAAATAAATCAAATTTTCTTATTTTTCAGTAAGTTAGAAAGTGTGTTCTTGTAAATTGTTAAAATAAAAATATGTAATTTAGGCTGTATTTGATACTTTTATTGGCTTTTTTAAAATGAAAATAAATTATGAGTAACTAATTGTGATTCAAAATGA
>KZ809180.1:89506-101585 GCA_000696205.2 Oncopeltus fasciatus | reverse complement strand
AAAATTAGTATTTATATATATATTTTTAGTCTTTTTTTTTAATGAAATGTTTAATAAGTTTTGTACTTTAGCTCTCACTCAACTTTATTTCTTAATATTGAATGATTAGAAGACAATAAATAAATTATTGAAGTACCATGAATTCCCATGTGAAAATACTCTGTCTCATCAATTTCAGCTTGAGTCTTTGATATTAAATTATACAAGATAAGGTATCACTATAAAAGAAAGATCCATTTCCTATCATCTATTATAAATTAACACATAATATTTAAAAATAAGTTAAAATTAAATCATTATTGCTGCGAATCAAACTATTACACTTTCAGTGGCACAAATAAATGTCAAATCTCTTACTTGAAAGAGCACAGTCATTATATTGTTCTATCTCTCGGTTTTTACCAATGATCTGCTCATTCATCTAAAAAAACATTTCGTCAAAAATATCAGAGTTTTTGAAAATGTATTTTACGCGGACCATACTTTGTACTGTGTCAGAAACTCTCATTTATATTATATAGGTTATATACTAATTATATATTTCCCGTTTTTCTTTATTATCTTATTCCTTATTTTAAGACATTCAGAACAAGTAAACTTTACATTTTTTAGTTCTTATATATCTTCAAAACCAATGTCTGTAAATATCCCAGTGAAATTATTTTAAAATATGTATATAGTAATTTCTGAAAAAAAAAAAAATTATTTTCAAAACCTATTAAAGATTAATTTAGGATATATCACTGAAAATTGAAAGTGCCAATTGGATAAATACGTAGAGAAATAAATGGGTGTGTTGAATCAAACATCCAGCGCTATCTATCCTTATTAGCATGTACAAGTGAGTTTGTTAGAGACACCGCTAGAGCTCGCGGTAATCCATTTCCCAAACTCAATTTTGGGCTGAGGTCCTCTTATACAAAATACCTATGCTTACGTCGCCTTATACTAATCTGACCAATTACTTTCTTATTTTAAATTGTATTGTTTCCTATGGTTGTTTACACTATTGAAACCCAACCCTTCGTATTGAGTAATTCTATGAGCTTCTTCTGTGGCTTTGCAATTATTTTTCTAGAACTATCTTAAAGTTTCTTAGGAACTTATATTTTTTCTCAAGTCAAATGGGATTTTACAAGCTTTGAAAATTATCTAAAGGGATTAATTAGTATTGGTTTTTTAATAAATAGTATTAAAACATTTAGAGTCCTTTGAAATCATAAATTTATAAAACAGTATTTTTTATGCACCTATTTATGCATAAAACGGTTATGCAAGTATTTACATATATAAACTAACTTATAAGATTGAATGAATTATTTTTTCTCAATTTTTCTTCATTGTGTAAAGTTACATATATTTTTTCAATGAGATATATCATAGACGTTACTTTTCTTTATTATAAGTATACGTGGTGAACTTTGATATGTGTAGGACGATCAAACCCTTTTGATCGTGCTCTGTTCTTATTTAGGTAGCTAAATTCATAGGACAGTCGTCTAAGCAATGATAAGGAGTATCTTGAGCGTTCTTTTTGTTATCTATTTCAATCTTTTTTTTTTTTTTTAAATCCTGATTTATTTATAAAGTTCATAATTGTATTTTGATATAAAACTAAGAATTAAAAATTAATTTGTAGCCAAAAAATAGATTATTTAGGCCAACGTTTAGGCCTAAATTTAAGGCCTTCATCGAGGGTGATGGGGAGAGAGAGAGACTTCTAATCAACAGTGAAAAAATCATAACTATCCTCTCCTCATAAATCTTGACATCCTGTTATTTTACCACCAAATTAAGTATTTATATACTCACTAAAATTTTATTTCACCTAATAGTTAGGAAAAAGTACCCTACGTGCGGAGTATTGGAAAGAGTCGGTAGGGATAAGGAGAATGTTAGCAGTTAGTGATCTTTGAATTTTGTGATTAAATAGATTTTAATAATTCTCGACTAAGNATTATTCTTAACTATATTAATTATATATTTTATTGGGAAGTAATGGTAGTATATCATAATTATTTATATAATATTGTATTGTATTAGCCTTTAATTATTTGTTAAAGTAATATAAGACTAATACATGTTAGTAGTGGATTATTTATTATATCATTGAAATGTATTTTAAAGTAAGTTTATAAAGAAAATATTTGTGAAGGTCAGCAGGAGATATACTAGTCTGTGAGATGCATGCTATGAATTTGTATGTGCATACATTAATATGTGATTAGAGTTATACCTTTTGTAGGGTAATTCTTATTAAACCGGCAGATGCCCGCTACACATCTCATGAATTAAATTTAATCATTCGAATTAAAATGTAATCCATGCCAAGACTTTATTATAAAAATATTTATTATCTATTTATTTAGTTGTGGAAGAGTTGATTTTCTTGAAAATAAATCCTTATTATAATATTGATATTGATTTATCGTATGAATTTAGTTTCTTCTAATATGAATACTTCATCTTTACATTATGCGAAAGGTCAAATTTTTTATATGCTAATTCAAACAGTTCTTTTTTTCAATGTCGTGGAGTAGCTCATTTTTCAAAAAGTGTCCAATTTTTATATAATACCTTGATAAAAGATGAAATGCCAAAACTAACTTTCGCCTATTATCAGGAAATTATGTAACTAAAGTTCAATTTTTTGGGGAAAAATGCTTACTTTTTTAAAAATAATATGGTAGCTATATGTACCAAACTCCATAAGACCACTCTATTTCGACCTTCGTGTATTCTGAACAGCGTGGTTTTCTTACATTTTTAATTTAGGATACCCCTGATAGATACATGAGCCATACACACTACATACATACTGGCTTTGAGGGTTAACATAAGCTTGTTTGTTAGGCGCTATTGTTGTGCTTGCTCCTCACAACGCCCAGGAAAAACCTACTTGGCTAAAACCAGAATCTGTACGATACTTTCAAAGATACGAGGGCAAGTCAATAAGTGCGTGACTTTTAAATGAAACAACGGTTTTGAGTTTAAAAAGTAATTTTATTTTTCAACATAGTCTCCTTTGAGCTCTATACACTTCGTCCAACGTTTCTCCAATTTTTTCATCCCTTCCAAAAAATATGATTTCTCGAGCTCCTCAAAATATGTATTTGTTTTTGAGAAGATTTCATCGTTGGAATAAAATCTCTTTCCGCCAAGCCATTTCTTAAGGTTCGGAAACAAGAAATAGTCACTCGGGGCTAAATCCGAAGAAAACGGCGGACGAGGGAGCAATTAATAGCGTAATTCTTGAAATTTTGCCATGGAAACAACACACGTATGGAATCTTGCATTGCCTTGATGGAAAAGAACTTTTTTCTTGGCCAAATGCGGTCGTTTTTTCTTTAAATCCTCATTAAATCGGTCCAATAAGTTGGTATAATATTCGCCATTGATTGTTCTTCCCTTCTGAAGGTAATCTATGTGGATTACACCGCGTGCATCCCAGAAAACAGTAGCCATGACTTTATTGGCTGACAAACCCACTTTGGCCTTCTTCGGCGCTGATTCACCCGGCAAAACCCACTGTTTTGACTGCTGCTTGGTCTCTGGCGTGTTGTGGTGTATCCATGTTTCGTCCACTGTTACAAATCGGCGCAAAAACTCGTCCTTGTTGCGGTTGAACAACGCCAAACATTCGATCGAAGTTGTCACACGATTGCGTTTATGGTCGATTGTTAGCAAACGCGGCACCCATCTTGCGGATAGCTTTTTTATACCCAAGTGATCATTCAAAATCGAAACCACTGACCCATGTGATATGCCTATGGCTTCCACAATCTCCCGCACTTTCAATCTCCGATCGGCCAACACCATATCGTGAATTTTTTCAATTGTTTCGGGTGTAGCGACTTCTACTGGTCGTCCAGAACGTTCGGCATCGATCGTGCTTGTACGGCCACAACGAAATTCTGTAAACCACTTTTTTACCATTGATATCGATGGTGCAGAGTCCCCATAGTATTTATCAAGCTTAGCCTTTGTTTCAGTGATGGTTTTTTTCCGCAAAAAATAATGCTTGATGAGCACACGAAATTCACTTTTCTCCATTTTCTCCACAATTCACGAAGTTGTTTGTCTTTAAAGACTGTCAAACACAAACTAAAAGACCCAGCGTGTTCAAACTTTTACAGGAGTCTACTGATAGATGCTTGTTGACAGGAGCAGTGTTGCCAACCTAATTATAAGGCGGGAAATTCAAAAAGTCACGCACTTAATGACCCGCCCTCGTAGTTCAAAAGTTTGTCTTACATATTTGAATATTTTCAAAACAGCACCAAACGATATCGTGAAAGATAAAACAAGTTTAATAGTTGGAAAATGTTTATTTTAATTTATTGTTACTTGGAACCTCTTCGAAAATTTAAATTTACTTTAGTTAATTTCGATTTCTTGTAAGGAAATTAATGCTACTGCATAATCACATTTTTGTTTAAAATATTTATGTTGATTGATTTTTATAAGAGCAAATTGAATATTTCTTAAATTAAAAATCAAAAGAGAACATTTTTGTAATGATTATTTTTCTTATGTGTGACTATCACCAGTCTCAAAAAATTTACAGAATAATATATATTATCCCTTTCCAATACTCCGCAGGTAGGGTATTTTTTCCGAACTTTTAGATGCAAAAAAATTTTAGTGAGTATATAAATACTTCAATTTGGTGGTAAAATAACAGGATGTCAAGATTTATGAGGAGAGGATAGTTATGATTTTGTCACTGTTGAGCAAAAGTCTATTTCCCCCCGTCACCCTTAAATTGCCTAAATTTAAAGGCGAAAGGCCTTAAATTGCCTTTGTAAAGGCCTGAAATTTAGGCCAAAACGTTGGCTTAAATAATCTCTTTTTTGGCTAATTATTTAAATTAATTTNGAAAACAGTAGCCATGACTTTATTGGCTGACAAACCCACTTTGGCCTTCTTGGGCGCTGATTCACCCGGCAAAACCCACTGTTTTGACTGCTGCTTGGTCTCTGGCGTGTTGTGGTGCATCCATGTTTCGTCTACTGTTACAAATCGGCGCAAAAATTCGTCCTTGTTGCGGTTGAACAACGCCAAACATTCGATAGAAGTTGTCACACGATTGCGTTTATGGTCGATTGTTAGCAAACGCGGCACCCATCTTGCGGATAGCTTTTTTATACCCAAGTGATCATTCAAAATCGAAACCACTNACCAATTAATCCCTTTAGATAATTTCCAAAGCTTGTTAAATCCCATTTGACTTGAGAAGAAACATAAGTTCCTAAGAAATTTTAAGATAGTTCTAGAAAAATAATTGCAAAGCCACAGAAGCAGCTCATTGAATTACTCAATACGATGGGTTAGGTTTCAATAGTGTAAACCACCATAGGATACAATACAATTTAAAATAAGAAAGTAATTGGTCAGTTTAGTATAAGGCGACGTAAACATAGGTATTTTGTATGAGAGGACCTCAGCCCACAATTGAGTTTGGGGAATGGATTACCGCGAGCTCTAGCGGTGTCACTAACAAACTCACTTGTACATGCTAATAAGGATAGATAGCGCTAGATGTTTGATTCAACACACCTATTTATTTCTTTAGGCATTTATCCAATTGGCACTTTCCATTTTCAATGATGTATCTTAAATCAATTTTTAATAGGTTTTGAAAAATGGTACATTTGACAACAGAAAATACTTTTTTTTCTAGAAATTACCATATACATATTTTAAAATAATTTCACTGGGATATTTACAGACATTGGTTTTGAAGATATATAATAACTAAAAAGTGTAAAGTTTAATTGTTCCCAATGTGTTAAAATAAGAAAAAACTTAATGAGAAAAAACGGGTAATATGTAATTACTATTATATAACCTATATAAAATAAATGAGAGTTTCTGACACAGTACAAATATTTTTTGCCAAATATTTTTTTTTTTTTAAATGAGCTGATCATTCGTCAAAAAACCGAGAGATAGAACAATATAATTACTGGGTTCTTTCAAGGCATCTAATGTAAAAGGTTACTATGTGCAGTTTCTCATTAGCCCGGTTTATACTGAAAAATTTCGTTTAAAATCATAAATTTTTTTAAGCTTAAAAAGCAAATCTTTGGTAATGTTAAAAAGGGGAGTAAAAATTACAACTACTAATTTGCAATTAATACTTTAAATCAAACTGCAGGTTACAGGGCCTATATCCACTAGTAAAAATAGGTTTTCTCATGTAATGTTTAATGGGCTAAAATTTAATTATGTGATATAAAAAATATATCTGTTAATAAAATTCTTACTCATAAGAGCTAACCCACAAACGCAAATACCTTTATAGCTACATATTATATTTCGCTAAGCCTTGTAACTATCTTAAATAAATCCTTTTTCTAAACTGGCCTCTTGTTATCAGATATTTAAATTAATCATGAAAGTTCGGTTCCTGAGTTCATTTATTTAAGTAGTGCCTTAAAGTTTGACTAGGTTTAACCTGCAATACATACCGGCATTTACGTGTATGAACTGCTGACGAACAGGGGTTTATTTAAATATGCATTATTTAATTGTAAAGGTTTTATTATATTGTCCACAGGAAATTAATAATCCATTGTTGAAAAATAGTTTTATTTAATAGTTGTTAATTTATGTTTCTATTGTTTAATTTTTAAAGAAACTCTTATTAGAAGGTACTGGACTTTCGATTTATGTAAATAGTCAAACATTGAAATTACAAAATTAGTATTTATATATATTCTTAGACTTTTTTTTTTTTTTTATTGAAATGTATAATAAGTTTTGTACTTTAGCTCTCGCTCATCTTTATTTCTTAATATTGAATGATTAGAAGACAAGAAATAAATTATTGAAGTACCATGAATTCCCATGTGAAAATACTCTGTCTCATCAATTTCAGCTTGAGTCTTTGATATTAAATTATACAAGATAAGGTATCACTATAAAAGAAAGATCCATTTCCTATCATCTATTATAAATTAACACATAATATTTAAAAATAAGTTAAAATTAAATCATTATTGCTGCGAATCAAACTATTACACTTTCAGTGGCACAAATAAATGTCAAATCTCTTACTTGAAAGAGCACAGTCATTATATTGTTCTATCTCTCGGTTTTTACCAATGATCTGCTCATTCATCTAAAAAAACATTTCGTCAAAAATATCAGAGTTTTTGAAAATGTATTTTACGCGGACCATACTTTGTACTGTGTCAGAAACTCTCATTTATATTATATAGGTTATATACTAATTATATATTTCCCGTTTTTCTTTATTATCTTATTCCTTATTTTAAGACATTCAGAACAAGTAAACTTTACATTTTTTAGTTCTTATATATCTTCAAAACCAATGTCTGTAAATATCCCAGTGAAATTATTTTAAAATATGTATATAGTAATTTCTGAAAAAAAAAGTATTTTCTGTTGTCTAATGTACCGTTTTTCAAAACCTATTAAAGATTAATTTAAGATACATCATTGAAAATTGAAAGTGCCAATTGGATAAATGCCTAAAGAAATAAATAGGTGTGTTGAATCAAACATCCAGCGCTATCTATCCTTATTAGCATGTACAAGTGAGTTTGTTAGTGACACCGCTAGAGGTCGCGGTAATCCATTTCCCAAACTCAATTGTGGGCTGAGGTCCTCTCATACAAAAGACCTATGCTTACATTGCCTTATACTAAACTGACCAATTACTTTCTTATTTTAAATTGTATTGTTTCTTATGGTGGTTTACACTATTGAAACCTAACCCCACGTATTGAGTAATTCTATGAGCTGCTTCTTTGGCTTTGCAATTATTTTCAAATACTATCTTAAACTTTCCTAGGAAACATGTTTTGCCTCAAGTCAAATGGTATTTTATCAAGCTTTGAAAATTCTCTAAAGGGATTAATTGGTTTATAATAAATAGTATTAAAATATTTAGAGTCCTTTAAAATCATAAATTTATAAAACAGTAATTTTTAGTAGTAGTTATATATTTATAAACTAACTTATAAAATTGAATGAGTTATTTTTTCTCAATTTTTTCTTCATTGTGTAAAGCTACATATATTTTTTCAATGAGATTCATAATAGACCTTACTTTTCTTCATTATAAGTATATGTGGTGGACTTTGATATGTGTAGGACGATCAATCCCTCTGTTCTTATTTAGGTAGCTAAATTCATAGGACAGTCGTCTAAGCAATGATAAGGAGTATCTTCAGTGTTTTTTTTTTGTTATCTATTTCACTAAATATTACTAAATATGAATAAATTTCATAATTGTATTTTGATATTGAAACTAAGATTATTAATTTAATTGTAGCCAAAAAAGAGATTAGTTAAGCCAACGATTTGTTCTAAATTTAAGGCCTACTTCAAGGGGAGAGGGAGACTTCTACTCAACAGTGGCAAAATCATAACTATCCTCTCCTCATAAATCTTGACATCCTGTTATTCTACCACCAAATTAAAGTATTTATATGCTCACTAAAATTTTATTTCACCTAATAGTTTGGAAAAACTACCCTACCTGGGGAGTATTGGAAAGAGTCGGTAGGGATAAGGAGAATGTTAGCAGTTAGTGATCTTTGAATTTTGTGATTAAATAGATTTTAATAATTCTCGACTAAGTTTGGAAGATTGTGTTTGTGACAGCTGATGTCTCCTTCACTCACTCTCACTCTCTCTCTCTCTCTCTTTCTCTCCCATTTTTTCTCTTTCTCTCTTACCTCTTTCTTTCCCCTTTCTCACTCTCTCTCTATCTTCTTCTATCTCTCTTTCTACATATGTCTCTTCCTTTCTCTCTCTCCACATTCTTGCTTTTACTCACTTACCTCTTTCTTCCCACTTTCTCTCCCCCTCTATCTCTCCTTCTACTTATGTGTCTTCCTTTCTCCCTCTCCCCTTTCTTCCTCTTTCTCCCTTACCTATCCCCCTTCCCACACTCTCTCTCTTTATGTTCTGCATTCAACCCATTATAAGCCCTACCATGCCTCTTCTCATGGTCACTCATGATTTAGTCCTCTACATGAAGGTATCCCTAATCTGCGTTTGTGTTCTCTAAGAAAAGCACCATGCCAACCATGCGATCTCTTCACTTTCGTGGCAGGTTAGATGACATAACTCAGAGAATACTGCATTTCTCTCAGTGCTTCTGTAGTATTATTACCACCGCAGCTTAATAATAAACCTTAATTGTGGCAGCCATAAAATCCTTATTTTACGAGAGCCACTCTTTTCCTCGGCTGGGTGACCAACCTTGAGGTTTTTTTTTTTTTATTGGGCATATTGAACGCTTTCCTGGCTTTGGACAATTTTACTCTGAGCTTTTCAGGCTTTTGTTAACATACTATAGTTATACTATATACTATAGTTATACTATATACTATAGTTCTTCTTTGGCGATATCAGTACCCAGTCTCTGGAACGGATCCCATGATCTTTCCCTATATACACACATATGCACTATATATCCATATATAATGAAGCAGGATAAATCTAGTTTGATTTTGCAGCTCCTGTCAGCGGGAATTTCATATCTACTAAAGTCAAATCTTCAAGGAACTGAAAAGATTCTTATAAGCGTTAGACTTAACATTTATATTAAATTTTCCATGTTCTGAAATTTTAGGAAAGTCTATATTAAATATTTAATTTTTAAGCGATCTTTAAAATTTCCACATTGCTGAAAGGTGAAATATCTGATCCTACGTGATGGATCACCATCAATTAATCACCCCTACCTATAGTGACCATTCTTAAGCCTCTTTGCCGCATACGAGATTAAGACACGGACGAAATGGGCCTCATCCAAGGCCTAAGCAGATGGGCTCTTCTGTAAAAAGTCGATGGCGAGCTGAGGACACCCACCGGTGACAAATATAGACCCTCGAGAGAGAAAGAGGTTGAAGGGTCAGAGGAGTGGACAAGTCTGCCTTGTACCGGTATTCCCCTGTGACCTCATCGGGTCAGAATAGTGGCCACCCTGTCCGTCCCTCTTTGGTAGGTGTCATCTCCATTTGAAGAGGGGCATAATTTACTTCTCACACAAAAAACAGGAATTAAGTACCTCTTAGGAAATGTAATGTAAATGAAAATAAAAAAAAACCCAACAACTCACCTCTTAGTTGAAGGTCTTTTTTTAAAGAAAGTATTATCATTAATAATTCCTTTTTTTCATAAATTCGTCTCTTGGACTTAACCCTGTAGAAAAGTTATTATTTGCAGAGCTTTCGCACATCCTTAGGTGGCTTCTTCAGGGCTGAATTTTTAACGAGTTAAATTCTTTTTTGGCTAGAAGAAATTAAAAAATTAAATATTAAAAAAGATTAATTATGTCAATCAGTTCATTGTGTGAATATTACTGATGAAAGGTACAGAATTTTGCTCTAAATTTAAAAAAAACAATCGCTTTCTTGCTTTTTACATAGAAATTATCAAAGTGGTATGAATGAATGAACTTGCTTGCCGTAAAACTGAAACAATAAAATAAAAATAAATATTCAAAATACATAAATAATTTGGGAAATTAAAATATTTTGAACATTCAAAATAAATATCAATTTATATACTCTTCTTATATATTTTCCTCTAATTCCTAAGCACTTTCAGAATCAATGATTTCATCTTCGGAGCTCACTCATTTTTATATGAGTTCTCCTGCCTTGACAGCTTTAGGTGCACTTATTTAAAAATTAGTGACCTCCAAAGATGAAATCAATGATTATGAAAGAGTCCAGCAATTAGAGAAAAATATACACCAAGTGCAAAGTATTGGATATTAATTTTTAGTGCTAGGGGACAGAATAAAAAAATTTTCTTTCATATTTACGTGGGATTAAATACCACAAAAAATAATATTTATAGTATTGGATATTGTTTGATAATCCTAATTGTCATCTACTTCATAGCTAAAGAAAAAAATAATAGAAGAATATTGAAAGACACTTTTAATCATCGAATTTCTTCCTTTAAAAGACTAAATAGGATCTCTACTACTTCTTTTTGTACCTTATTACAGTTAACACTTGTAATATTTATGTAATTACTGAATTACTTTTAGTGTTTCTCTTACTGAAAGAGAATTTTCCATAAGTTTATTGAAATTGTCACTACAAAAAATTCAGATATCAACCTCAAATCAGTACAACAGGATGTGTTTCTCATGGCGAAGGCGGAAGTTTACATGTCAAATACATATTGCAGAAATGGCATGGAGAAAAAGGAACTTTAGACTCTGCAGGGGTAAATCCTTATTTAACATTTCGACTGGCATGAGCCAAAGATAGGGGGAAATTGGCACGAGAATTCTGCCCTTTGCTTTATATGATTACTAATGGGAATGTGAGAAAAAAATGTTATGAAATTTCTTCTAAAGTATTTCATTACGCACGTATTTAATAGATAAATGATTGAAGCTTGTTGAGTTAAACGTAAGACGTCCCTACATGTTTAAAAGTGCAGAAGGGAGTAAAAATTTTCTAATTGATCCGGCTTACCCTCGAATATGTTAAAAGTATTATTTTATGGAAAACCCTGGAATCATAATGGAGTAAACCTGTATTACCTTATCTTTATCAATTGTATTAATAAAAAATATTAGTAAAATAGTATAAAAGTATTAAGTTCTACGTCCACCGTCAAGAATGTCTCTGGAATTCAAAGAATTGGTATAATTTTCTTTTTTCACCAGAGTTATTTAACCTCTTACGAAGACATTTCTTGTGTACTATTATTAAGAAAATATTTTAAAGGCCAAAGATTCGTGAACATATACATATTTCTACAAGAATGACATTTTTGAAAATACTTTTATATATATAAGTATTGTGTGAGAAATTGTTGAGGATTGGCCAGAAATACAGTTTAAAAGAAAATTGTATATTTAACTGAACCCTAAAAAATCCATTAGTAATAACTTTTAGGATTAAAAACTTAACTTTTTTTCTCATATGTATAACTTAAAAAAACACTTCGTACTAAATATTTTTATTAATTTTTATTAGACTTATTATATTATGTCGTTACGTTTAGAGGAGGCTTTAACAATGACACACAAATACAAACGTGTGTATATATTATATATATATTATTATAT